>BGPR01003933.1:0-14336 GCA_013235015.1 Araneus ventricosus
GGGGGGGGGGCGTCCCGAGGAAACGGTGGGTGATGGGGCAAAATGGGGGTCATATTCGGATTCAGGGGCTCATTTTACATAAGAATTTGCAGGAATGGTGTCGGGGCCGATTTTCATGCAGCGCAGTGTTTATTAGTGGAAGACAGTGGCGAATCCGGGGGGTGGGCTATTGGGCTCCAGCCCTCCCAGAGCCAAGCAAGAATTCTTGATTTTATTTAATATCATTACAACTGTTTTTTCTTAATTTCTCTCTTTAAAAGAATAATAAAAACGTTTCAACATTGCTTTCTATCTTGAGAGACTCGAAAATTTTCCTACTTTTCTAGGCATTCCACTTGTACTTGTAGCTTTGACACGGTCGAAGACGTTTTTTGGCTAGTTATTTCATTGTAATTTTTATTAATTTATTGAAAGTATTGTATTGTTCTTTATGATTCTTATTGCCAGATGAGTAAAGTTAAAGAGTTTTGGTTTACTTTAGCCTTGAGGTTTGACATTCATCACGACGATACAAAGTTTTTATGACCTCAGCCCCCCCCCCAGATGGGAATCCTAGATTCGCCACTGGTGGAAGAAAAGCTGTCAAGAACATTAGAATCATTTTGGAATATTGAGTCTTTAGGAGTAAATAGTCCTGATGAGCGATTAGAAAATGAAGAGGCTTGAGGTTATTTGAAAATTCGATTCAGCAGAATAATGATCGTTATGAAGTAAGACTTCCCTGGATTAATGAAAATGCAATATTGCACGACAATTATGCAAACGCCGAAAGAAGATTCTTTAATCTATTGAAGCAATTTCGTTCGAACTCGAATTTTTACAAGGAATATAAACAAGTTATAAATTATCAAATCAAAAATGGCATTATAGAAAAAGTTGATCCCAATGCAACTTAAGGAGAAAGTATTTATTATGTACCTCACCGAGCAGTGCTTAGAAAGAATCACAGTTCTACGAAGTTGCTTCTTCAAAGGATAAAAATCAGAAATCGTTGAACGACTGTTTACTTCAAGATCCAAACCTTGTTCCTGAACTTTTGAAAGTCTTGCTGAAATTTAGACTGTATCGAATTGTCTTTACTGCAGACATCCAAAAGGCATTCCTTCAAATATCAGTTTCCTGTGAAGATCGGGATGCTATGCGATTTTTGTGGATTCACGACGATTCGAATTTATCGAATCCAAAAGTTCAGATCTACAGAATGTGCCGTGTGATGTTCGGAGCTAAATCAAGTCCTTTTCTTCTCAGTGCCTGTATCAAAGACCATTTGAGAAAATTTAAAGGTGAATATCCAAAAACTGTAGAACTTCTGAATAATTACATGTATGTTGATGACTTTATTTGTGGAACAAATACTGAAACCGAGGCGGCGCCAGCGGGGGGCAATTGACCCCCGTCGGTGACCACTTGTCCCCCCGTCGGCGAGAAATTAAGACTTTCGTCGGAAAAAATCTTTGCGATTTTGGGAAATGTTGAGAGCAGGGTATCAAGGAATATAATAATTTTAATCCCAACTTTAAGTTATTATATAATAAACGGTCGAGATAGCGATTTGTGTCCGAATTTGAGGACTGATTGACGGTTAGGTCAACAGAATGGCCGACATTCTTTTAAGTTGTCGTCCATTCGGCCAGTAGTTCGCACCTCATTTGAAAGAATAGGCGACAAGTGAATCAGATGTCCCATTTTGTGGACTGTTTCTTGTCGGTCGGCTAAGAGATCAACAAGACGGATGAAAATATTTATGCTTTGTTTTTTTCTATCGACTCTTTCGATCACTTTTCTGTGGAATTATTAGGTAAAACTAAAGTATCTGTATTGCACAAGAGTGTGGATACACATAGTGGTAATTCCTCTCAATGCCCATTTTTGTTCGACGTGGAATTTTTCGGCCCATAGTCATAATGTTAAAATGAAATCTATTAACGGCCACTCAAACCTCTCTGAACAGTTGGGTTTGTCGCGCCTTCAACTTCAATGAAATTATTTCTTTTTATCTCTCCGACCGTAGACATTTTATAAAAATAAAATTGAGGAAAGAAAGAAAAAAAATTCATACACTCAAAAATAACACCGGAAATCAGATAGAAATTAATAATTCCTGTCCCAATGTGAAGAGAAGAATGAATTTCGGACTCTACAGGGTGTTTGGGTAATAAAGAGTTCATTTTTACCCTTCAGGTGCTGATTCGAACTCTGACAAAAAAAAATTTGTTAGTATGGTCGCGGCCATCAGTGAATGAAACTTTCAGCTCAACGACTTTATGAAAAATAGACGATATTATTGCCTTTCCTCAACAACTAGAGACAAAATAATTATAGATATATTTTTACAATTTAAAAAAATTGAAAAAGTGACCTCTGAAAGACCCAAGCAAAACACAAATTTTATCTTATTTCTAAAAAAGAAAAGAAAGAAATAAATAGAGAGAAATTTTCGGATCAAGTAACTCTTTTCTTTGGATAATTTTTAAAATTTGATTTATCAGAAATGACAAATCAGGTCTTATTTAAATGTTTTATACTCCCACTCCCAAACATAATAACCTTTTAGAGCGGCCAATTTTCCTTGGAACGGTGGTTGACCACTCTAGAGATATTTCGGTGTATTACATACTAGCCGCCCTCTTCGACTAGCTTGTTAGTCGGGAATTTAAATTCATTTGAATCTCATTGTTGTGTGAAATATTCATATGGTTCGCCATTTCATTTTGTAAAGTTGGCTGGTGAGAAATTGAATACTTACATGACTCATTAAAAATTCCATCGGCAGATCATATCCGGTGCATAGGGTTGCAATTTAAAAAAAAGTTTGTCAACTTTGGCCCTTGCTTACTATGGCTACGGATTCTGAAGAAGCCAACCAATGACAGCAGATAATGTTAGACCAAGCTGAATGCAAAAAGTGTCCAAAGATGAAAAACTGGGGGTTGGCGATTTTTTGAGGAGGACGAAAAAGTGAATAAAAAAAGAAAAAGGCAGAAGGGAAGTTGGTAGCCGGCGAAGAAGGATAAACGTTGTTTGTGGATGAGAAAAAAAAGTGAAATAAAAAACGACACAACTCGACCGGATGATAATGACATGCCATTGTCTTAAAGCGCCCCCGACTGCGTTCCTATGTCCCAAATAAGTCACTCCTTTTATTAATCTTTGGCAATCAATAATATTAAAATATAGCAGCAGACCCCGATAGTTATTTGAGTTAAAAATATAAAAGCTTACCAGCCAGCCTAATTTTAACTTATATTGTCATTTCGGTATTGTGAATATGTTGTAAATAAATTCTGTGTATTATACGTAACTAGCTTACTTTTGAAATCAACTATGAAATCTAAGCTAATAATTTTAGGAGAGTCACGAATTTGGAGGATAAACGTAACATCATGTGCATAATTTGATTTTCATAGTTCCCTTAAAAAAGCAATTTTAAACTTCAAATTGTTATAGACAATTCACCCATTAGCTATCTTTTCCCATTATTATCTTTTAGTAGCTTTGCATCTGTTCTGTTCATTGTCTACATGAACGTCCCTAATGGAATCAAGTAACTGCATGTGTCATCTAACATCTAATTGCACGTCGTCGGCACCTTTCTTAGTCCTCAAGCAAAATACTTGCAGCAGGCTAGCTGGATTAAAACATGCTGATAGAAAGAATTAAAACACAACAACCATAATCATTGAACTTTCTAAATATGTTTCCAAATATAATTATTACCTTAGAGAAATTCGTTTACAGATTTAACAGACAAATTGATGAAACAAAAAAGAAAGTTAAATCTATTAGGACATTACCTTAGCTTTCAATAATGGAAGTGAAACGCGGAATTAAATATTATTTGGCAACGATTTGAATCAGATTGCAACAATGAAAAGTACTGTTTAAAATTATACCTTAAAATATTTTTACAAATTTATTAAAAATTGAGAAAAAAAAATGCGGCATCTTCATTGATATCATTAAAAGATGAGTTTTTAAATTTTCAGATGGTGGCTGGTACTGATCAAAAATACTATTTTAAACTTGCACAATAAACGTGGAGCATTCTGGTTTGTTAGCTATGCTTGCAAAGTGAGATGAATTGGTAAAATCGGTCCAGTTGTTGAGACTGGGAACACAGTCAAGGTTTCCTCTCCTAGAGAATGTGTAAGGAAGTAGTTTTTTTTGCGATTTTCTCGAAAATGAAGAATTGAGATGGAGATGGACCATTGATGATGTATCTAGGGTCGTGAGCTTTCATATAAAATATCATTGAAATGGTAATTTTTTGAACTTTCAGATGGTGTGAAAAGGATTTTCGTGCTGTAATATTTTTGGAACTTATTAATGGAAAAAACTAAAATTTCGCTTAATTTTTGATTAAATAAAATTTCAAAAACGGGTTCATCCGAGGTGCTCATTCCCACTCTCCAAAGTAGGTTTGTGCCAAATTTCGTAGCTCTAGGTCCAGCGGTCTGCTCTGTAGAGAACCAATACACACAAAACACTCACACTCTTCTGTATTACTATTAGATATGAAGATATTGCATTTATAGGTTTAAAATTTGTTAATTATTTTTAATTGTCTCGGCTATTATTTTATTTTGTTATGAACTTTGGAAAATAATCTGCAATTTTTTTTCAATATCAGTGCGGTACATTTCATTTCCTCAGATTTTTGTTCATAATTCTTCATTTTCTATTATTGCTTGCCGTTCAGTCAGACAATTCTTACTGCACCGACATTTAGCTAATTATTCCAAATAATTAATTATTATAATCAAATTCGCTAATTAATACTTAATTACCTTTTAATTAAATACAAAATTAATTATTATCTGTTATTTTGAAGTTACCTAAATTAGAAAAATTTTGCTTGCCCCACCGGCGGAAAATTTCTGGCGCCGCCTATGTACTGAAATGGAAGCTATTGAAGTCTACCACAATGCTAATACCATGATGAAAAATGCTTCAATGGCTTTAACGAAATGAAATTCGAACTCTCTTGTTCTACGAAAAGAATATGAAACAGATAAATATAAGGATTCAACACCTTTGTGTGATTCATCATCAAAGGTTTTAGGACTCGAATGGGATACTCGCAAGGATGTTTTCTCATTCAGTGCACAAGATATCATTGACTTTATTCAGGAAAACGAACAAACAAAACGTTGTGTTTTGAAAGCTGTGTCAATTATTTTTGACCCCCTTGGATTTCTTGCTCCCTACGCGATTCAAGCGAAGTTGCTTTTCCAGGACTTGTGGCGTACTGGTATTGACTGGGATAAACCGATCCCACTGGAATTCAATACAAATGGATTAAATGACATCAACAATTGAAGGAGTTATCGAAAGTCCAAATACCACGTTGGTATTTCTGCACTTCCATCTCGCGAATGGGAATTGCATTGTTTCAACGATAGTTCACAGAGTGCTTATGGTTCTGTTGTGTATCTCAAGTTTTCCCATTTGGATGAGACAAAAACCACATTTGTTATCTCCAAAAGCAGAGTAACTCCACTTAAAAAATTGTCTTTACCGAGACTTGAACTCATGGCTGCACTATTAAGTGCCAGATTAATTGCGTCTATTCGAGAACATTTTGCCAACGCCAAGGTCTACATGTGGACAGATTCAAAAATTGTGCTTCATTGGATTAAAAATAATCCTCGCAGATGGAAAACTTTTGTTCAGAATCGTGTGGCGGAAATTCAAGAAAAAACATCTCCTGAAGTATGGAATCATTGCCCTGGTTGTGAGAATCCTGCCGACAAAATCACCAGAGGTCTCAGGGTTAGAACTTTAGTGAACGATCGAGTTTGGTGGCATGGCCCACCATGGCTAATTCAACAAGATACATCTTGTGTCATCTTACGACAGTGATCCTGATCCGTTAAGTATCGCGAGTGAAGAATGTATTATTACTCTTGCTACGAGTTGCAGAAAGTGTGGAACCAGTGCTCGACATACAAAAATTCAGTAATTTGCATAAATTACTGCGAGTTACTGCATATATGCTTAGATTTGTGAAAAACTCAATATCTGAAGAAAAAAACCGTTGGAGATTTGTCAATAGAGGAACTTTTCAGTGCTATGGATTATTGGATAAAATTGTCACAATTTCAGTGTTTTTCTAATGAAATTAATTGTATCAAATGTAATAAGTGTATAGATAAGAGTCCTAAATTGTATGGTCTTAATCCTAAAATTGATGAAAAGGGTTTGTTAAGAGTTAACGGTAGATTAGTTAAATCTTCTTTAGATGTAGATGAAGTGAATCCTATCATATTAGGGGAAGGTGGTGTACCTAGGTCCCATTTTTAATTTTTAATTGGATAATTACTAAAAGAAAGGTAACAAAACAATTTTTCTTTCATATTTTAGGCCTTTATACACAACATATATTTTTTGTAGATTTTTTTAAAAAAGTATTTCAGTGCATTATTTACAATTTTAAAAAAAGTGCAAATACGACCAAGGTACACCATGGGTAGTGTACCTTCACCAGATATTTCTAGATTTAAAAAATCTAGCCGAATAGTTTGAACATAAACATTTATTGGTATTTTAGCTACAGAAAAATATTAATGAGCACTTTTACCTAATGAGGTCTTAGATTAGACCGAATATAAAATTATTACAGTAACAGTTTCATTACTATGAGTAGGCTTAACCAACATTGTAATCAGACAAGTCAATTCTAAATGTTAATTTCCGAAGCTGCCTTTCAGATCTTCCAGTCAACACGGGATGTGGTAACTTCCACATTACATCACAGTTTTCCACAACATAAGTGGTAGACCATGTAGTGGTCATGCACCAAGGTACACCACTTGGGCATGGTCCAAGGTACACCACTTGGCCATTTCATGGAAAATGGCTGACTACTAAATTGAGGTTGGGCTTCACATAATTTATAACACATGTTATTATAGCTAAAACTGTGCTTTATAAGTTAGGCATTTTACTAAATTAAATAAAGTAATTTATGTATGTTTAGGAACTATTAACACAAAATTCAACAGGAAAAAAATTACTTTTGATGGGTCAATTTCCTTTTTCAGGATTCATTCATTCAAATGAGCACCTTGACAAATAAGTTCAGGTACATTGGGACCTCTGGTGGGAAGTGTACAAAATACATATAACATTTTCTATACATCTATACAGATGGCGCTAAAATCGGCATAGTTTCAAGGTACACTTATTGTCCAAGGTACACCACCTTCCCCTACCTAATGATTATTTTCCTCGTCTTATTGTTTTAAATAGTCATGAAAGAGTTCTTCATAGTGGTGTTAATGAAACTTTGATTCAAAAAAGAGCCAAATTCTGGATTTTAAGAGCTAGACGCTTCATAAAATCAATATTGTATGGTTGTAGATTTTGTAAAAAATTTAACGCTTATCCAGGTTAGGAAATTTCAGCTCCTCTTCCTCCTGATCGTATGGAATAACCGCAACCCTTTGAGGTAAGTGGAATTGATATCGCGGGACCATTAATTTTAAGAGATGGCTCTGAAGTGTATATTGCTTTATTTACTTGTGCTGTTACTCGAGGAATACATTTAGAATTAATAACTAGTTTAAGTGCAGAGTGTTTTATTCAGTCTTTTCGAAGATTTATCTCACGTCGTGGTGTATGTAAGATTATATATTCTGATAATGCAAAAAAATTTAAAAGAGCTGATAAAGAATTGAAATATTTGTATAAATTATGTAAAGATGAAAATGTTTCTAGATTTGTTGTGAATAATGGTATTACTTGGAAATTCATTGTTGAAGGTGCTCCCTGGTGGGGAGGATTTTGGGAAAGGTTAGTAAGATGTGTTAAAACTTGTTTAAAGCGTATTTTGGGCAAAACTTCATTAACTTATGAAGAATTGTATACTGTATTAGTTGAAATTGAGGCTGTCATTAATTCACGCCCAATTACTTATTTGTATAGCAATGTAAATGAACCAGATCCTCTATCACCATCTCATTTCTTAACTGGTTCTAAATTAACTGTTTTACCTTTACCAAATACTGTTCCTAAATCTTAAAATGTGATCTGATTAAGAGATGGAAACATAGATTATTATTGTTAGACCATTTCTGGAAAAGGTTCTATAAAGAGTATATTTTGGAATTAAGATCCGCTATGTTTTCTAAAATACCTAAGAATTCTGAACAATTTAGAATCAATGATGTTGTTCTAATTAGAGAGGATAATTTTAAAAGATGTAATTGGAAATTGGGTAAAATTAAAACTTTGTATCCTGGAAGAGATGGTAAAATTAGATCTTGTGAAATCCAGGTTGCTAATGCTACTTTAAGAAGGCCAATTGAAAGGTTGTATAATTTAGAAGTTCAAGATTAAATTATGATGCATCAGGGGGAGTGTTAAATATCGATGTATCGGTTGTGATCGCCACTAGATGGCGCTGCTGTTACACTCTCTGTTTATGAACTTTTATGTAATCAGTGTTGTCTTGTCCGTGTCCAATAAACGTGATGTGTTCAAGATCTCACTCCATTTATTTCCCCTCAGAAAGTCTGACAATTCAGGAAATCTTTTATGTATCAACTAAAGTCATGTTAATTTTGTTCGATATGTCCGGTTCCAAAGACATCTGTTTCAAGCTTAGATGGAGATTTTCCATCAGGGTATTTTTCACTTTCTTGACGTTTTCTTTAGTTGAAGACGCTGGAAGGATGCGTGTCTTCAGCTATATCTTGGCCTCCTTTAAATGCTTTTTATCACTTGCGTGCTGGTGTTTCAAGCAGACTTGATTCGCCGTTTGATTTCCCCGTCATTTTTAACGATTCAGCTCAAGAACTTTTGTCGGCAACACAGATTTGGGGCAAATTCTTTTTTTAAATAATACCGTTAAAGTGCATTAGAAATAATTGATCAAGTCAGTTAAAGTGTGTACTAAATTAATAATACCAGACTTTAACAAGTTATTCTATGAAATTGCTAGTTATTCTATAAATTAACTAAAGATGGACAGTAAAGTGTTAAATAAACAATTTGACTGAAAGTATGCAGCACACAAAATGTTATTTATACAAAGACACAATAAAACCATCTGTGATAACAGGTATTACTTAATGCCTGCTGACACAACAAAAATCGACATCCTGTTTAACAGTATATGCTTTTCGCTCGATAAGACACGATTCGAATCGCCATCCTGTTTAACAGGATGTGCTTTCCGCTCGATAAGACAGGATTAGAATCGACATCCTGTTTAACAGGATATGCTTTTCGCTCGTTAGGACACGATTCGAATTGCCATCCTGTTTAACAGGATGTGCTTTCCGTTCGATAAGACAGGATTAGAATCGACATCCTGTTTAACAGGATATACTTTTCGCTCGATAAGACACGATTCGAATCGCCATCCTGTTTACAGCATGTGCTTTCCGCTCAATAAGACAGGATTAAAATCGGCATCCTGTTTAACAGGATGTGCTTTCTGCTCGATAAGACAGGATTAGAATCGACATCCTTTTTAACAGGATATGCTTTCCGCTCGATAAGACAGGATTAGATTCGACATCCTGTTTTTCAAGATGTGAGGTTCAAGTTTTTTAATCACTTCCTGTTAAGTGATTATAAAAGGCCACGTGGTTTAGCTGCGAGCTCATACGACGACCGACTCCCCACCTTACAACATTATCTCTCTTCACTTACCGAGTCAAAACGACTTTTCTTCACCATGTGGATCCAAATATTGTTTTACGAGGAGCCACAACAATGGCTTCTTGAGCAGCCCGCACAGCAAATGATTCTCGAACAAACAGCACAAAGTTTTGAGCAGCCCGCACAACAAATGATTCTCGAACAAACAGCACAAAGTTTCGAGCAGTCCTCACAGCAAATGTGTCTCGAGAAATCAGTCCAAAGTTTCGAGCAGCCCGCACAGCAAACGTCTCCTGGGCAACCAGCGCAATGTTTCGAACAGCAGGTAATTTTTCCTGAGCCTGTACTTGAGGACTTAGATACTGCGTTGTCTCAAGAAGTACTGGAAGAGGTTCTTGCAAAATATCTAGAGGAATTCGCCAAACTTCTTGATATGGAAGCGGAAACTCTACAAAACGAGCCTCTGGATTTAAGTTATAAAGGAAGAAAAGAAATAACTTGGTAGAAAATCTGTATTTTCATCTCTGTTGTCCTTATATTTAACGGTATGTAAATAATATGTAATAAAACATATGTAAATAAATATCGTGTTTTTGTAAATTATTTGCCTGTTTCTTTGTGACACACATGCACAAAAAATAATGCAGGAGATCTACCTTAAGAAAGGTGAATTTTTGGATTATTTTTGGTTACTTTTCTTACCAATATTGTTAAAGGTTTCATTGAGTATTTTGTCTGGAATTATACATGTTTTTCGAACTCACGCATGCAAATGTTTATTTCACTCATTCCTAGAGTCTCCAAAACGTGTGGGTTCATTTAAGGGCCATCTTCTATTTTTGAAAAGAAATTGGTATGGTTACGATACTCATATATTCTTTATAGGGAACTTTTTATTTATTTAAGACTCACAGTGTCCCGGCCTACCCTAAAAGGTGTAAGGCTGAAAATAGGCCGCCGAGGAAACAAAAATCACAATAAATGACACTAATATCACTCAAAAAAATCCTAAAATATTAAAACTTTAAGAATATTAAAATACTTTAAAATTAACACAAACCATTACACCAAAGCTTCAAAATGTAATCACACAAAAGAAAACACACTAACACCACAAGACAAGTGCACCCAGAACAGAGAGACCATACTTCAAAGCACCTATAAGATCTAGTAGTCAAATAGTAAAATTCTTAAAATATTAAAATCACTTGTAAAAATTACAGTTCCTATATTAAAATTGACAATTTAAAAGTACATGGTACAACTTATCACGAGGAATGTCCAGTAATAAAAAATAGAAAGTCAACAGCAATACTTGTAAAAAAGTAGACTAAAATATGTAAAATATTTTCAATAAAATAACTTAAATGTCAAGATAAGAACCCCAAAGATCGAAGCCCGAAACTCTAAGTCATCAAGGTTAAAAACGCGAAAATGATATTGTTAAAATCCTAAGTGGCCCAAAAAGCATTGCTATTAAGATAAAATAGACCAGGAATCGACCAAAAGAAAAAAATATTAAGGGTCTAAGAAGAATAAAATTGTACAAAAAGATTTAAATCTATAAAATGCATCAGCAGAGTTCCAGCAAAAGGGAAGGAAGGAGCTATCAGTACTCCAACCGACACAGGCCAGAAACATGTAAACGAATTAAAAATCAGTGGCGTACCAACATAAAATGGCGCCCAGGGCAAATACGAAAATTGTCCCTCTCACCTCTTTATCTTTGGGAACGATCTAGTTTTTTTTCTGAAACTTATTTTTTCTAAACTGTTATTTTTTAGTAAGAAAGGTGCCCTCACTGTTCTTGAAAGTAAACGGAATCTCAGATATTTTTTCCGTGCTTCACTCTCTGCTTATTGAAACTAGGAATGATACTTTGGAATTCTAGGAAAAACTTTTCTGCTAATTTTTTGTCACGAATTTCCGAAATAGCTGATACCCAATCAGTATGAATCGGATACCGTGAGAACCCTATGGGACAAATCTATTTAAAATTATCTCCCTCTCCCCAGGACGCAAATCTTTGAAATGGACATCCCTTTGAAACGAGTTTCCACTTTCGGTTATAGATGAGGTTAGTCGTCAAATTTCTGTAACATAATTCCATTTGTAATTTTATCACAGCTTCATCTGGTTTCCGAGTTGTAAAAAAGATTGTATCCTTTAGGTTTCCCCACACTTTGACGAAACTATTTTAATTTTTAAGAATCTTTGGAATAAGAGCTTAAAAAGAACGAACTTTTTCTTACATACTACGAATTCATTCCTTACTTTTTCGCCCAGGGCACGTGCCCTGCCTGCCTCACCCTAGTTACGCTACTGATATTTTCTCTGAATGTTTCCTCTAATCGCTTGCTTGCCACATGTTCTAGGAACTTTCATTTCACTGTTAACATAGTCAGATTCACTGATACTGGTACAATGATTCACAATCAATTGTGGAGAGACGTGGAACGTACGATCGTAGGAACTCACTTTTCACAGTGAAGACTGTGTCACTTTGGCATTTAAGGGACCAACCAGAAATTTATTTGAGCTCATCCCGTTTTATAGGAAGCTGATAATGTTTTGCATCTTTCGTCAATGATTTTGTTTGCCGTGCGCAATACTTACATGCATTTTTGTAAAAAATACAAGAAAATATTCGGATAATATAAATGCTTTTTTACGAAATCTCCCAATTTTTCCGCATGCTCTTTTCTCATAACGTTTAGAATTTTCAACCAAAACATACGAAATTTATAGAATATGTGACAATATATTAGCGGAGCTTTATGTCGTAATCTGAAGTAAATACTCTGAATATTCAAGTAAATATAAGAATTTGTAGTAAATAATTTTCAACTGTACATGTGCAAAACATAGCATAATTTTTCTTTCATAATTTCGAAGCTAGGCATATAGGACGGCTTCAATAAAAATTCCAGTTGAATAACGCTACGATTCAGAAAGATATAGGCATTGCAGAGAACTGAATTTCAGTTGCTCTCTAAGAGAAACTAAACGATGAGGGTTTTTCCACAAATTGATAACTTTTAAGCCTGAATCTTCGCTTGAGTATTTAACATATTTCTATACAATTCAATGTAACTATTCGAAGTTTCAAGTTTCAAAAATATCAAATTATTTTCTTAACAGGGAGCTTCCTTTTTCCACTGAAAATTGCTTCAGTAATCGTCGATGTAATACGACCGCAGCGCAGTTAGGTATCAGCGCTGTATCAGTTTGCAATACTTGCATACTGGGGCAATCAGTAAGTGTCCCCGAAAGGCCTGTAACAAAACTCTTGACCCTTGAATTATCGCTATCCACCCAGCTGAAAGAACAACGAAAAAAATACACAACACGCAATTTATCCGCCGGGAGTTTCCTCCCCACGTATAAATACGCACTTGTGTCGGACCTGTTATTATATTACAATAACTTTTCTGGAAAGTCTAAATGAGAAAAGTTTTTCAAAAAAAATCACTACATAGCATTCTGGACAGTCTATGATTTAGGTATTTTAGATATTATTATTTATTTGACTTCCCCTCCGAAGGGAGGGGCTTGAGCCTCTCAAACCCCCTGGATCCATCCTGGAATATGTGAATTAAACTAAGAAGTATAGTGAATTAAGACAAAACAAACATTCACATAATATACATTCCTCGCAGGCATAATCTGTATCTTGAGCTTCAACTCGATGTTTTTAAATAAAGAACAAAAGTACTATATATATAACTCTTAAATTATCAGAACAATCGAACTGTAAACAAAAATCATTTCGGTTCTTCTGATAATTAGCTTTATCTTAAAATGAATGATATAACAAAATCAAGAAGTAAAGTAACGTCTTTTTTGGAACGGACCTCATAATTTTGTAGTCAAATGACAAAACGGCATCAACCCTGTTGAAATTTCCATATTACACCAGCGGGAGAACGTTTAACCCAGAGGGATTTAAGAGCACCAAGCTAGCTTATACGTCGGAACTTTGCTGGAATCAGATATCGAATTTACAACCCTCCGATCCAGAAACATAATCGTATCTACGAGGATACATCCGAAAAAAGCTTACAAAGGTAATAAAAAATTATATATTAAAATTAGACAGAAAATAAAAAGGGCAATCAAGAGGCATACTTACCGATCACTTTTCCACATAATCACCAAATATATTTAGGGAATTATCTGAATGCAGGACCATCCTGTTCACCCGGCTTGGTATAAATCACGTCCCTGCCCATTGAGCCAGTTCTCGGCAGCCGTTTTCACTCTCTGAAGAGAGCCTTGTTCCAGATAACTGTTCCTTCAATTTCGGAAAAAGGAAAAAGTCACTGGGCCATCGTAACACAGCCCTGGCATATTGAGTGATGGTGTCATCCTCATGCATGACAATACCCATACTGCTCGCGAAATTCAAGAATTGCTGCAAAAGTTCAAGTGGGAAGACTGGAGCCACCCCCAATACAGCCCAGACTTGGCACCCAATAGCACGTACGTTTGCAGCAAGTTTGATTTTTACTTAATATTATCTTGTCATAGTAAATTTGACGCGTCAAATTTGAAGCGAAACTGCTGCAAACTAACAATGCAGAATTGCCACTCACGCTTGCAAAACGAGTTTGCCACAAGTTCGCCACGGCGAAAATAGACAACTAGCTCCACCCCTCCTTGCAATGCAAGCTTGCTGTGAAGGTGTCATGACAAATTCACAGCATGTTTGCAAAACAAGTTTGCTG
>BGPR01003933.1:14346-29481 GCA_013235015.1 Araneus ventricosus
AAGGTGTCATGACAAATTCACAGCATGTTTGCAAAACAAGTTTGCTGCAAAGATGATAGCACAATATAAGAGATAATCTTGATCTCTGTTTTAAAAAAACATCCGTCCTTCTTTTTATTAATTCAATAAATCAATGATAATTTGTGAAAAAACTAACTTCTTTATAAAAAAAAATTTTTGAAACATTTTCCATCTTTTTACTAAATATAGAACTCTCACTTTAAAGAAAACTATATCACCTTTTTCTTAATGTTGAAATTTTAACGTTTATAAACAAAATTAAACCTGAAAACAGTCAATGTTTGTTGAAAAATAATAACTTTATTTTGTCCCATTTTAAAAGTAATTACTTTTGAACCCTAATTTCATAATTTATTCTACTAGCAAAACGTAGTTATTAGCGAAAATCGCTCTCTCTTTGTTATATCATATTCATATATCAACACAAAATTTAAAAAATTAATGAAATCGAGAAAAAGCGTTTAAAATAAATTGTATGCGCGATTTATTAGCACAATCTATCTTCTCTTCTCGGAGTATAGCTGGCCGAGTGGTTTAAAGCATCAGCTTAGGAAGCAGGAGGTTGTGTTCGTAGTCTGTTTTTGTTATAGTTTGCAATGACTTGGGGGTCTATTCTGGTACCCCCAGTTGGGTTTGGTTCCGCACGTTAACAACGGAACCCAACCGGGGGTACCAGAATAGACTCCCTTGGACGTGGCAAATTTGACGCATGGTGACTTCGGAGCTTGCGTTAACTTGCTGCAAACTCGTTTCACTCTTGTCATGTCAAATTTGTTGCAAGCTTGCAGATTTGCCGAGCAAGATTGCTGCAACTTTGTTGCAAACTAAAACTGCTGTCTGGGCTGGACCCCCCCCCCATACAGCCGAGACTTTGGCACCCAATCTGGGTTCCAAACACTTATTTGTAAAAAGGCTCTATTCAGATAGTGATGTTCAATCAATGAAGTCAAGTCAAATAGTGGCAATTCATTCAAACAACGTTCTTCAATTTGTGTTAATAAGTTCCTGTCGCACTAGAGTTTTACTGTTATTGATGACAACATGGAATGGAGTAAATATCTTGATACTTTCTTGTAAATGGAGTCATATTTGTCCGTTATTTAACCTTGTCTCATTCAGTACAAATGACATTTTCCATAGAATATAATTTTTTTAGATCTTGAATGATTGGAAACAAAATATTTATATAAACAGTCCATACGGTACGGAAATATTATGTACCATTTCTAAAGCCATTTTGAGTAAATTATTCCTATTTTAGTCATGGACATGTTTCTTTCATTTGGAATGTATATCAGTCTCCAGAGCGACGCTTATTAAAGTAAAAAGAAAGAAAACAAAAGGTGTTAAAAAAATAAATGATGAACATTTAGCATATAGAGATAGCTGTTTCTGGCAACACTCTTATCGTTATTTTTTTTTTCCCGCGAGCGCAACCTTGCAAATGAATTCTCCGTAGAATAAAATTTCTCAGGAGATTTGTAAGCGTCTGTGTTCAGGTGAGTTTGTGAGAGTAAATTTCAGCTGTTTTCGACAGAGGAAAACTTGGTTAAACTTTGACTTCGGTGAGTTGATTTCTAGAAACTACATTCTTATGTTACTGTTATTAATTTTATGCACAGTTTTTAAAGGAAAAATCCCTCTTTTTCTTGTATTTGATAAAAATTTCTTAACAGTAGAATTAGGCTTAGGTGACTGTTGTCACCTTTTGGCGCCGTTTTTTTCTTTGTTAGGCCTAAATCAAATATTATTTTTCGTTTATATCTATTTTAAAGTTATAATTTTTTAAAGTTATCGTGGGGTAAGTATTATCCTGCGACATAAAAGAATAGAATATATGCATTTTAATTGGAGATTTTGGAAGTTCATATCTGCCATTTTTAGTTTTCACCTCCTAGGGTGCGTTGTTTTTGTTGTTGTGAAATCGGGTCAGGCGTGCTAATATTAGAATATTAAACAGATGTCAATTTCCTTGCAACAGAATTGATTCATAAAGTTGTTATTATTTTTTTATTTTAGTTGTAATTTTATAGTCGGCATATTATTTATGGAAAAGGGTTATCGTTGACTAATGTTTGCCAACTAAGATTTCGCGCGCTTTCATCACGCGGTGCAACATGAATCGTGCTTTAATTTCTGTCACTGCTGGAAATAAAATCGATTTTTGTTAGTTTGTATGTGACGATTTTAATTCTATTTCGCTTTAGGCATAATTCTCTTCATTTAATATGTAATATTGATTATTTAACACCTACTTTTGACTATTAATTAACTTGAATATTTTTAAAATCTTTCAAATAGATCTCGAACTTTTTTGGAAATTTATTTTAAGATTTCTTTAACTATAAAATGTTAGATTTCAGTTGGAGTTTGTTGGAAAAGATTTGAGACATTCTTTGATTTTAACGTCTGTGGTAGATTAACTCTATTTACTTCCTGTTTAATTTCCGATATGAAGCAGTTACTTTTGTATTGTTTTTTATAACTTTAAAATAAGTAAACTATTTTAAATTTAATTTTTAAATTACAGAAATTATTTTAATTAGTTTTATTTCCCTTTTATTTTTGAATCTTCCTTTGGTCTTGAATTGCAAAATTATCATTTCTTCTGAGTAATTGATTTTTCAAAAGTTCTATGATTTCAAATTTTAAAAAAAGGTTTAATGAAATGGAATTAAAGATTCTGTGTATATATAATAGTGATTTTTAATGTTTCATGTATATTCGAATATCTTGTTGCTATCAATGCAGCATTTGAAATTGCATTTTTTAAATAAAATATTAACAGTTTGTGGAAATTTCTTTATCTGAAAAATTTAATTTTTAAAAATTCTTTTATTTGATATTTAAGAAAGTATGAAAAGCCTTTTTATCTCAAATAGATATACTATGTCAAAGAGGAGACTTGGCTTAAATGTTATATGTTCATTTTTTTTTTTTAATTCTTAGTCTTCGCAGATAGTTTTCAAGAATTGTGAAGAAAGTTAAGTTAGTGTGATCTCAATTTGTTCATTTTTCAAGGGATGTTTATTTTTAAAAATTTAGCTTTTCAAATTCTACAGTGTGTCAACCGTTTTTGATAACATAATCTTTATTCTGTTTGAGATTGGCAGTTTTTATTGCATCACTACCTACAATACTGAACGACTTGTGCAAAGATCTAGGTATTCTTCATATTTTAATTCAAATTTCCCATGTGTTATTTAACGAACAACTAAATTTGCTATGAATTTGTATTTTGAACAAGTTTTGTTATTCTCTCTTCATAAGAAGCATTTTGTGTTAAAATTAAATCTGTTGCAACAGTAAATACATTTAAAAGGAAAGGAAATGTTTTAATTTGCCTGTGTGGTTTGAAAGGGGGAGGGTCAAATACTGCTTTTTTTTTACATGTATATAATGTGCAATGTATAAACCAGCTCAGGGGACTCAAACAAGTATTCAGTCTAAGATAAGTGGAATCTCGATGAATTTTTTTATGCAGTATTAAAACCAATTGTGTTGGTCAAGGTTTTTCAAGATATTCCTAGATTAAGATAAAGGACAAGTTATTTAGTGAAGTGATTAAATTTTTTCAATAGGTAATTCTTTTTTTTTTTCTTTCTTATGAATATCATTCATTCTCTTGAAGGGAGAGTTTTAATATTTTGTCTAAGCTTATTCTTAACTTTATTTTTCTATCACTAGCATAAGCAGTTAAAATAAACCAACACTTCAGTTTTTGTGTGCTATGCAAGTTATGTCAATAAAACTGTCTTTTGATTTTGAAGTATTTCTTGCAACCTGGCAACTAAACATGAACAACTTGAATGTTTATTACTTGTTATAGTACAATAACTGGTTGCTGTATCAATTAGAAATGCAATTCATAGCTAATGTATTATCTTTTGGTAATTTATCATGTTTTCTACATGATTTTAATATTTGTTTATTTAAAAAGCCAAAGCAGTTCAAGTAAACTTGCCTACTAAAGTATTTTTAAAAAAATACTTTGTGTAGCATCTTTACTGAAGGTCAAATATCGAAGATCTGAGCCAAGGAGAAAACGTTGAGTCGATCTTTTATTCAGTCATTGAGGATATTTCTTCATGGGTAAAGGATTCAGTTCTTACTTAGCTCCATGACCAGAATAGAAGAGGTAACACACGAAGCAGTGCAATGTTGTTATTCGTTTACATGTTGGAGTGAAAGAGGGCAGATAGGAATGTGCAGAATGCTTAAGTACCCAGAGAAGGGAATTTCCCCGGAAAAGACGCGGCTCGAAAGAAAGTTGTAGTGCGCTTATTACGATAGAAGTAATTAAAATGAGGTATCGTTAAAAGATTATTTAAGAAAGTTAAAAATTAAAATATCACAATTTACTTTTATTTTCCAATTGGAAAAGAAGGAAAACACTGTGGAATATAAATATTTAAACGCTGCTCTTTATATTTTAGATTATAAGCCATGGCCCGTACTAAGCAAACTGCAAGAAAGAGTACTGGAGGTAAAGCTCCCAGAAAACAATTGGCTACTAAAGCTGCTCGTAAGAGTGCGCCCTCTACTGGTGGTGTGAAGAAGCCCCATCGTTACAGGCCTGGTACTGTCGCTCTTCGTGAAATCAGGAGATACCAAAAGTCTACCGAATTGCTGATCCGTAAGCTTCCTTTCCAGCGTTTGGTGAGGGAGATTGCTCAAGATTTCAAAACGGATTTGCGTTTCCAGAGTGCTGCCATCGGGGCTCTCCAGGTAATATTTTGCGTCAATATTGCTTTTGAGCATCCAGAAGTTTTTGGGATTTTAAGTATTGCAGTAGACTCTAATCGGACACACATGGGACCGGACACCTTTCGGATTATAGAGAGTGTCCAGACTATAGAGGTCAATAGAAAAATATAAACTGCATTGTACTGAAGGGGGGTTGAAGTTTTAATAGTTAAGAATGACTCATCACCAAGTAACATGCTCTAACAGGTGTCGGACTAGTGGGAGTGTCGGATTAAAGAGTCTACTGCAAGTTCAATTCTTGCTGTTCTCATTATGCATGTAATATTAAAAGATCTGTACCGATTTTGTGAATGTTAATGCCAAAATTAATTTAAAGCATAATTTCAATATTTTTCTATTAAATTGTGTTTAAAACACCAAGATTAACTGTGATGTGAAATGAAATTCTGAATTTTTTTTTTTAGAATTTTTTTTAAAAAATTCAGTAGCAATTCATTTTTAAAAACAGTTCTATGCATAAAAATTTTTAAAATATAGTAAAATATCAAAAATAAATTTTAATTCCTTTCCTGAAACACTTCAAAGCAAAACTTAAAATTTCAAACAAAATCTGGCTAATTGATGGTATATGCCTGTTGAAAATTGTCCAAGAGGAAAAATTTGGAAATACTTATTGACTTGCTAGGCAAAGTAAAATAGAAACAATGGATAGCATGTGGTTTAGCCATAGAAGTGAAATGCAACTGTTCTATAAATAGAATGCTAGGCACTAATGCGGGTTAACGTTCTACAAATTACAATTCTTTTATAGACTTATCTATTAAAATATTTCTGTTCATAAGCATTATAAGTACATAAATATCAAAATATTCAAGATTGTAAAAGATAATGTTGTAGGTCTGTTGCTTATGCATGCTTCATAGGAAGTGCTTGTCTTTAGTCATGCATGGAATCTATGATCAAAAGCTTGCCTGGTAGCAGAAATACATTTCAATACAATTTAAATCTAAATACCATAGTATTTAGATTTAAATAGTTGCATATGACTTGCTTTATTTTTGTTGTATTTTCAGGAAAGTAGTGGAACAAATATAAAATGTGAAAATTTAGTAGTGAAAAATGCTGTTCCAAGATTTTCTATATCTTTGAAAATCGTTATCTAGTGTAATGTTTTATGTGAATAAATTTTATGTTTAATCCAGCATAAACTTATAGGTAGAATTTTGCAGGTTTTTCTTTTATTAATATATATTTTTAAGTAAATTTGTTTCATAAAATGCAAAAAGCTCACTAATAAATTGCTGATACATGTTCAGTTTTTCAAAATATAAAGTTGATTCCTACTTTGATATTTGAAAGATGTTAAAATTGTTTTTTGTGTATGTGCATTTGTTTTAATAAGCTACTCTCGTGTAGAAAAAAACGAGTAAAAATTGTCCAACATAAAAATTGAACACTTAGTTTAAAAGTAATAAAATAGAAAGGCAAATTAAGTTAAGGGGCTTAACTTAAGAACACAGTACAAGTTGCCAAATTGAATTTCTTTTTTGGCACCAAATTGATTCATCGCCAAATGAGGTAGCTTGGTTCATTTTGTTGGCAATCCTAAAACGTTGCCAGAATTTGCATTCTGCCGTTTGTACCTTGCTGTCGCTTTTCTTAACCCTAACCACATTGCGGTGGCTTTTTTTCTTTCTCATTTTTGGTTGTCTGAGAGGGATGGATCGGATGGCTTTAGCTGGGTTTGTAGAAATTATAGTTTAAATGCTCATTATGTTAAAAGGTCCGTGAGAAAGGGCAGTTGGTTCGATGAAAGCAAGTTGAATATACTTGATATTTTGATCATCACATATTTGTGGGTTCTTTTTTTTTAATATTTTTTCATAATTTTAATACATTATTCCATTAGTAAAATTTTTCCTGCTTTAATTGTCATATGCAGCAAACCAGGGGGTGGGGTGGCTCCGGCCCCCCCCCCCCCATTTTGTTGAGGAAAATATATATTCTCTTGGTAGTAGTTTTCTGTTTTAATGCATAATTTTTTCATTCATTTTACCTAAATTTGTTGTACTTTTCACCATTTCTTTAATGGTGGTCATTAGAATCGCCACCATCTTGCAATCATCTAACATGACTGATGGTTGGTGTGATTTTAACTCTTTGGCGAGAAACCGCTCTGTGTTTAAGTCTTACCAGTGAAGGTAACAATTGTTATTCATCAATTAATTGATATTTTAAGTTTTCACAATGAACTTGAAAAGTACGAAAGTAGTTTTAAAATTATTTTTTGTATTTTATACTCGTGAATGTGCATAGACTTGGCATTGTTTAAAAAATAACTGTTATTCCCTTTTATAATTTTTCTCTTGAAGAATGCTATCATAATTGATGATCAGGCATGTGATCTTAGCCTATAAATTCAATTTGTTTTGGTTTAAAAGTGTAAATTACATGAGCATTTAATATCCTTATGTGGTTACAAATTGAATCTCATTGATTGTTGGTGTATTTCAATTTCAGGAAGCCAGTGAGGCTTATCTGGTTGGATTGTTTGAAGACACCAACTTGTGTGCCATTCACGCCAAACGTGTGACCATCATGCCGAAAGATATCCAGCTTGCACGCCGTATTCGGGGTGAACGAGCTTAATTTTAAGACTTTTCTACCTTAACCATGTTATTCATCACCATCAATGCATATATTGTTTGTGTTTTATGTACGTATATTTTATTGTATTCATTGTAATTTTTTTTCTTTTTGTTAGTGAATTTATACTTGCATATATAAGAATATATGTATTGTCATGTTTAAATAAAGGTGTCAAATTTGGCGGAAACTATTGTTTTTTTTTTTTTTAGCAAGAATACACATTCAAGTCTAGTTGAATCAAATCTTAGGTACTGGATAATTATAGCACAGTAATTTCATATATGTGCCATCAACTTTTACTTACTGTGAACGTATTCTTGTTAATTTGTTAGGTGGCCAAAATATGACTTTTAATGTGGAGAAACAACTAGCTTTTTCCATGTTCAGCTTCAAAGCTAATATTTCATATTTGCATGTATATTTTCTTAAATTTAAAATAAATAAATCATTCTTAAGATTTCAAAGTTTAATTACATATCAAGAACTACAATTAATCCATTTTAAAGGCTTTTTTCTTAGTTATTCCATGAAAATAAATCACTGCCTGAAGACTGTTTAGATGTATGTTCAAGAATAAAGTCTCAAGAATGCTGTCTTTTTTTTTGTTTATATAATGAAACGGCTGTGAGATGCAGAAATAACTGGCATATTATAATAAATTGAAAAATAGATGTTTATATAGCTTCATATAGAGTAAATTTATCTTGCGAATGAATATGCTAGCTAATCTTGCAGAGGTATGCAATTGTTAACCAAGTGTAAATTTATAATTGAATTGCAGAAGCCATTATATATATATTTATTTAAACAGAAAAACAAATTTTGCAAAATAAACTTTCATACCTTGCAGGTTAAACTAGGTTTCTGTTTATATTGTTCTCTTTGAATTATGCCAGCTAGAAATTAAGATTATCAAGCTTGGCTCTTAATTTAGAGCAGTGGTTCCCAATCTGTGGGCCTCGAATAGCCTATTGGTGAGCTGTGGTAAGCTAATCAAGACGGGGGAGCTTCAAGAGTCTCTCATTTTTTGCTTTATAAACAATATATTTTTAATCCCATATGCATAATATAAAGCTTTGAAAATTTTATGCCTCCTTTTCAGTTTAGAAGTCTCTTTTTAGAATGTGGTTTATGCTTTTGGAGGAGGTAACGGCTTATTTTAATGTTTATTCATTAGCTATTAGCACTATGAACTTCTTAATGAGCGGTTTACCATAATCTTATCCAATTTTCTCATGCTTCTGTCATTTTTTGTTATACACATGCATGCTTGTATATTATACTTAGTGGGCCTCAAAATATTTTTTGCACAGCAGGTGGTCCGCACAAACAAAAAGGTTTGGAACCGCTGATTTAAGAGTACTCATAATTTTCTTTTCTAATAGATTTTCTATTGCTTTAATGAATATGGCTTCCAAGCTTTTTATTGCATGTAAATTTATCACACAAGTGTCGATTTTCCCCTGGGAAACAAGGATTTTTTAAAGGTTAAGGTATATATTGTGAATAGCCAACAGGTTTTAAATATATATTTTGTGAAAAAACTCAATGCAATTAATTTTCCATATAGCCACAATGTTTTTCCTTTTGCAATAAATTGTAGCTAAATGCGCTTTGCAAGACTGTGTTAAAAGTAATGCAAATTTTAATTTGCATGGCAGTTAACTATGCAAGTCCCATTTAGCGTAATTGTGGATCTTGGATATCAAGTTGTGGAAAAAAGGCAATTACATTAGACTTGGTATACATATTGATGCATTTATTACAAAATCCACTTTTGGCCAGAATATGCCACTTGGAGTCAATGTGTTCTGCTATAGATAAAAAAAGAATAATCATGTCAAGGTATTTTTCTGCAAGATGCAGATACCAATTCATAATCAAGTGGTTAATACAGAAATTCTATATGCTTTTTTATATTGTGAATTAATGCTGAAATTAAATTTGAAATGAAACAAGTTTTTACAATAGCTTACTAATAAGAGGCAGCAGATTAAATAACAAACCAGTTCATTCAGTTTTAATAAATATGAAGAACAACCATGATTCAAGATGCAAACATGAGTTTCATTAAATAAATCTTTAACGATAAAAAGATGCAATATGTATTTCACAACAATGCTGTTAAAAAGAATTTTCAGATTACATTTCATGTTATCTACAAACTTATGTATAGTATATGTTATTTAAAAGCATTATTCTAACTTATAACTCATTAGAATGATAAATCATAGGCAGTGTATACTAAATTAAATAAAATGAGCACTTCAGTATGAGATGCGATACAACAAAGAAAATCTTGATGCTCATAAATACTGTACAATCCACATTTTAGAAGTTTGGTTGGAGAGAATACTACTAGTAGATCTTGACCGATTAACATTTATTTGCTTCAAATATGCTACTTTTCTTTTAATGTATCAATTTTTCCCCTTACTGCCATAATTTCTGCCAACCTTTTTTCATAATGGGAAGTATCGGCTCTTCTCAGTCTGGCATTGTCAATTTTTGCTCTCAATTCGGCTTCCTCTAATTTATAAGGCATTTCTTTTTCCAAACCTCTCAGCCAATCATCCAGATCATTTTCCTCTCGTAATATGCAGAAGTATACCATAAATGCAGTCAGACTCGTGACTACCACAATTGGTTGTATTCTGGGGGTAGAATAGTAATCTTTACCTCTTGCTGAGTATGCAGCTTTCCACTGACCGGCTTCACTGGTTGTGAATTTAATCGGTTCATTTTTTAGTTCACTTTCTTGAACAGTTTTCAATGTCCTCCTTTGTGACCTGAAAAAAAAGAACAATAAAAAACTTTCCTGAAAGGGAGGCTTTAATGTATTGTCAATCAAATTGCTATGACAGAATCTATCTAACTTCTTTAAGATGTACCAGTGATTTTTTTAAAGATGTTACACTATGAAAAAGTATTAGAATTTTTCCTCCTCTGTTGAAATTTAATCTGAGGAGTTCCAATCACCTAGTGCTACTTCACTATCCTGTTGTAAGTAATCCACAAATATGATTTATTGTTAATGTGGTGAAACAAGAATAGGTGACCCTATTTTTTTCCAACAGTAACTGGCATTATTGCATGAAAAAGTTTTCCCATCAAAACATTCATATAAGCTTTTAGATTAAGGGTTAGACAAAATCTCGCATGTTCTCTTAAAACGGATTTTGCTGAAACAACAGTAAGTGCTTTACCCCAGTTCAAGTAATTCAAAGATGAGATTTTTTTTACTTTCAACTACCTTTGGGTTACCTATTTTTGTCTTCCTTCATTAGCAGTTAGTCATTACACATTGGATGATGCATTGGGACAGGGATGTAAAATTATTAACAGAGTGATTAGAGACCTTACAGATTAGCTATATGAGGAGAGTGAAAATAATGACTTTTATCAGCCTTTATGAAAAGGAAAATAATCTGCTGGAATAGCCTCTGTACTGCCTTTAAGGAAAAAGTTAAAACAATACTTTAGATTTTTTAGCTGAAATATAGAATTTTACTATTCAGAATCGGGGGCGAGATTGTCAAAAAAGCAAAAAGTTAAAAAATGTGCAAACAACATTTGAGCAATAATTCTTATGAATTTCAAGTACAACAAATATTGTAATTGCTACTGGTATTAAATATACCCTATTTATATACAATTTTGCCTTAATGAAAAAAAAAAAAAAAATAGTGAGAATTAAAGAAAGAAATTTACTTACTCAGCATTAATAGAAATTATTGTACCATTATACAGCACACATCAGTAAAAATCTGTTTGTTGAAATTAATCAGTGTGTATTCATTTTTAAAATAAAAATCAGATATAATACTCTGGATACGCATTCATTGAATTGAAATTTGGAATATGAAGTACACTTTTCTAGATTAAATGGAAAATAAACAACACAACAAAAGAAACACAAAAATGTATTAACTATATTAGTTGCCATTTTTTTTAAATACAGCTCACTCGAACATTTTATATTATAAGAAGTTGTTTTTCTTTTTTTGGATGGTGGTCTCTCTTGTTCATTAGTAACTATTTGTGGAGCTCAGATCTTCAAATATTTACCCCCTCCCCCTATTTTGAGAAAGTTTTATTAGATTAAAAAGGTCCGAAAATTTTTGAAAAAGTCGGAAGAATCTCATCCCTGCAGAATATTGATTTTTAAAAAAAAATTCTGCTCAAGTACTTGCAAATGCATTAGGATCAAATCCAGGACAGTTTAACACCTGCACTGCCGCAGCCACTTTGACTATAGTTTGCAAAAACTGGCTTTATTTTCAAGTAACTTTTCATCTGGACTGACTATCACATTTATTTTTTTTTAAAAAAAAACAAGAAATGGGAGTGTCTCAGCACGCTCGTCTTGCCTGGTGGAAAGAAAGAGAAGCATGCCAAGAAACTCAATATCTGAGAGACAACAATGAGTGTCCTGATATGCTTGCTGCAACATATGACTACTGACCTTAATGATAAGCAGCATAGCTTTTCCCATACTGTCTACTTGAGTTGTCGCTGACTATAGATATGATACATTTGTTCCTGTATAGCAGGAGGAAAAAGTGTAGCCTGATTTTATGAGATTTTTTTCTTTACTATTAACAAGTTTCTCTTTTGTTTATTTGGGGTAATGTAGAACTTTACTGCCCAGGGGAGATTTCTATAGTAATGCTTCGTCAAAGAGAAATGGAAGTGGATTCTGTGCACCCAAAATAAACAAAACAGAAAACTTGTCCATAGTCATTTAACATGATTGGAAATCTTAAATGCATAATTTCAAAGTTGCTTAAAAGGATTTTAAATATGACTGCTTCAGGAGAAAAAAACACAGATGAGGCTTTCTTTTCAATATTTTTTGTGAGCAGATATGGATGAAATAACCATATTTTTTCTTGCAAATTAGAAGGACTAATTTTTTAGGATAGCTGAACTTTTATTACTGAAGTTTTGTTAATTGACATTCTGTTTCAACCACCATCGGTTCTGGATTGATTATAAATAAAAAATGTACTCTAGTTTTCACTACTTTCAGGCCTCAAGGTGAAGGATGTTGAAGTGAAGTATGGAGGAGGGTCGTACGGTTAATTATTGAAACTTCGAAAACAATTAGACCACTGTGGTAATGATGTTGGCCAGCCAAAATTTGATTCGATTTTTGTTATACAACCAAAATCCTGCATATGAAGGTATTTCAAGGAAGTATTATTAATGATAAACAGTGTGAAGCAACAGGGTGATGAAATAGTCCAGTGTGTAAATAATAACAGGGATGAGCTTGAAGAACAGCCAGATGAGATCAGTGATTTTAAAATGACTCATATGAGTGAACTAACACACTGCAGCCTTTTGAAATACATTAAATATTAAGATGACGCTTCATATACATAATGGTTAACATGAGATTGTATAGTTTAGTATAAGAAATATCATCTATAACAAAGTAACTTTTTATCACAATCAATTTAAATATAGCTCTAATAGTTAGGTATATATATATATATACCTAACTATTAGAGCTTCCATGAATTCATTTTAACCCATTACCAGCTGGTGTTGCGCTAACGCTACGTCATAATAAAAGCATTAAAAAAATTAACTAGCAAACAAATTTTTTATGAAGAGCACTTATTGAGTAGGGCATATAATGGAGAATATTTCAGTAAAAAAATATTTGTCTGGAAAAAATATTTTATTTTTAAAAACAAATCTATTTAAGCATTTTTTTTTTTAGCCAAAACAGTAGACCTGAACTTTTTACAAAAGAAATACAATGAGAGAATCCTGCGCCTTGGAGGTGATGTATTTTTAGCCAAGGTCACAGGGTATCGCAATATGCCATCGAACAGTTGTTTGGGGTTTTGTGAAGAGGATAAAGAAAACAGGTGTTGAGCTTATGCATCATCAGTGGGAAAGCAGTTTTTTCGTTAGCTGATTAGTTTATTGGTTACTTAACTTCTCTTTTTATCTTGAAATATGGGTTTATTATGAAAGATATTAACTGCTTAATTTGCAACTACACTACTGCAACAAAATTACAGATCACAACCTGAACCGTCCAAGTGCTTATCTCACGATTTTCGTTAAGAAGTAAGTCTATTTTTCTGCAGCATCCTGCGATTTTCGCAAACTAATGTATTTACTTACTATTATTATAGCATTGAATCATATTATGTTAATAAAGCTGAGCATATAAATAAAAATTTCAACAGTAGTTGAACATGCTAGCTAATGTTACATCTAGATAGTGATTTTAAAAAAATCTGCAGTCAGTGGGTTAATAAGGTTGGACAAAAATTGAGGCGATTGCCAGTTAAGCTGCACAAGGTGCAGATGAACGACATTCAAGCCAGTAACTGGGCATTTATTCACTCCATACTTTCTGGTCAGTGAGTCGTTGTGGATAAATGGTGTGTACTCAAGCCAGTAAGTACAATGCTGAAAGCTGACAGTCATATACATCCTTATAAAATAATTCACCTTTACCTGACTCGATAAATCAAATCATAATAAGCCCAACACTTTCTTCTTCATTGAATCTTTAAAAAGATTTTTGCTATGCTTTTCAATTAGTAGGAAAGCAGCCAAACTGCATAGGAGTTTTATGCTGTGAAATATGCCATACATTATGTTTAATTTTGTTTATTATCCTTCCTTAATGTATCATTACTATTTCTAATCAGATTATATTACATGGTAAAATTTAGACTTGGAAATAAGAGCTGCCTTGATAATGGAAAAATTCCAATGGTAAACCAGGAGTTTATGGTGCTATTCTGTTTCTCGCCAATTTTTCCTAGCGTAATTTCACTTGCCATCGCCAATGCTGTTTTGGATGTGCAGTGTGCTTTTTATTGCTCTCTTGCACATGCGTCACCTGAAAAGGAGAGATTGAGCATGCAATGCCTACAACATTTCAAGTGTGTAACGGGCAATTGTTTTAACTTGAAAAAACATCAGCAGCTTCGCTTTCAGCATAGCAGGAAACTAGTAGCTATGCTTTTTCAGTGAATGTTAGGAAGCTAGGATTTATAAAATATTCCGAAAACAAGAATTTCCGCACGCAATGCCTGTGGCATTTCAAGCGTGTACCAGGCAAATTTTTTTATCATAAAAAAATATTAGCAGCATCGCTTTCAGAATAGTGGATACTCGTAGCTTCGCTTATTCATTGAGAAATGAAATACCCATAATAACATACACAGTTCTGAACCGATATTCAAACTGAAGAATTCCAAACGAAGTTTTATTGAAATTCGAATGAATCAACCAATCACATCGAAGAGATGAACAAATCAATTCAATTGAAATGATATGCAATATAGTGTGATGTGTAAAACACAGATGAAAAGATTAATTTCCACGCATGCTCGCACGTCACTCATTAAAAACATCATTGCGCAACAAAACACATGTTCTCACATCTCCGTTCTTGGCGATCCTAAGAGCAACAAAGTAAGTCGGCACCGTAGACTCCAAATTAACCATTCCGGTAAGACTAAAGTTAACGGGGCGGTTTCTCGCCAAATTCAAAAATCTCGCCAACCAACCAAAAAGTCGCCAAAGATCCGCCATCTTGGATGGTTTCAAGATGGCGGCGATTCTAATGACCAGCGTTGAAAAAAATGCAATGAGTACATAAAATTGCAAATATTACATAAAATTGTAAGAAATTTTGCAGGAATGTAAGCGATTTTTAAGTGAATTGCAAGATGACATGATGCATTAAAGAATTTAATTTTAACTGCATATAGTGGGGGG
>BGPR01003933.1:33803-83675 GCA_013235015.1 Araneus ventricosus
GGAAGTTACGGCTGTTCTTATTAGGATATTTGAAGCCACACCAGCAACACAGAGAAGAAAATCAACAAATTAAATGAACAAAATCTTCAGAAGAAGAAGTGAACGGTATTGAAAAAAATTGTTTAGTAATGATAAGAATTCCAAATGAAGTATTATTCAAATTGTACCTGACCAATCAAATCCAGAGAACGAGACAGTGGACCAATTGAAATGAAGAGCGCAATTAAGAGCATGCGCTGTAGATCGGTAAACAAATGACTGCACAGTAGCACAAATTGACAGAAAAAATTTTCAGCTCGCATCCAAAACTAATGTTCACAGCTCTTTCTCTCTCTCGCAACAAACAATTATGGAGCTATAAAGGAAACGTAGTGAGGCTAACCTAAACTCAGGTTAACCTAATACATGATGCAATGAGTGCTAAAATTGAGTAAATGGTCTGATCAGTTCCACAGACAGCACAGGCTTGGAACAAAAAAAAAGCTGAACTTCATAAATAAAATTGTGTACCAAACATAAATACCGAGAAGTAAAATATATATGATGTAATGAACAATAAAATAAAATAAATTTATCTAAAAAAGTGCTGAGATATTAAAAAATATTGTAGAATTATATAAAGAAAAACTAGGGAGATGAAAAGTAATATCGTGCGAAATGACACTTCAGGAATGTCATGTCTGGTTTCACAGGATGGGATATTAAATATACTCTGTGAAAACTATTTTTTAAATTCAAAAAAACTGAGAAATCCATTACACAATGCTTCATTATATATACAAGACACATGGTTCTTTGCATTTATTATAAAATTTAAACAATGTCAGCCTCTAATTTTGCCGGGCACAAATACTACACAGCCTAATAGCCAGATGAGACATTTAACTTCAATATACAGTAAAAACACTGTTTTAACATATTTCAAGGGACTGGTGTAAAAACAACTAGCGATGAGAAAGATGTAAATAATCCAAAAGTTTTAATAAACAAATTTGATTATTACAAATGTAATGCCTAAAATAAGTATAATTCATTTGAAAAATAATTTTAAAGTTTTTTAAAAATTAGTTACTAGCACATTACTACAGATACCTGAAAAACAAAATAAAATTTGTAATTAAACGAATTTATCAAATGAGAAAATCTCACTATCTTTGCTTATCTTGAATACTAAGTATACATTTTTCATTTTTATCATATTTATGTGCATTGAGGTAGGTGTTTAATTAAAATAACGTATAATTAAAAATCTTATAAATAATAATGGAGAAATAATGACCAAGGCAAGAAATTTTCAAATTTTAGAAAGGTAAAATGACATAAAATCGAATTTGCGTCCTTTGCCATGCAAAACAAAACTTGCAATTTATTACAATGGTAACAAAATGAACCAGGATGAAATGAGCATATAAACTGAAAATAATAAACAGGCTTTATTTACATGTATATCACATATAAGCTTTATACTCGATTTTGTTCAAAGTTTATTAAAAAGCATGGAAATGAGATACATCAATGAAGAGGAGTGGAATTAATCACCAAGACTGATCCATATTTAAAAAAAAAATATACCTCATATTCATAGCAATAATAACTATGCCTTTATTTTCTTGTTTCAGTAGCGTAAGAATTAGAAAAATGAAGAAGATGCCGCTTACTTGCCACGTCTTAGATTCAGTTCTCGGTAAGATACATTGCGCTACACTATTCAGTGATCAGGAGGAACAAGATTAGGACAAGCTCGCAGCAATCACCTGGAGGTGTTATTTCAGAAAATCTTAGCTCTAATATTTTTATAACTTTCGGTCACTAAAAGGAAAGAAAATTAAATATACTTTTATAGGTAGAAAATCGTTTTACAGGATATTTCTATAGGATAAATTGCACAATAAATTAAGATTTAAATCTTTGAAATTTTTTTTCAAATAGAATACATTGTATTTAGTTTGGAGATTTTATTTGCTGTTGCATATCCATATTTTATCTTAGCTTTAAAGTTTTACTACTTTGGAAAGCTGTATGTACTGTGTTCCATACCATCACTTCTACCTTGAACACATTTATCAAAAAGAAAAAAAAGTAAACATCTCGAACCATATAAATATTGAAAATACATTGCATACCATATTAATAAAGTTTATACAAAATTATAGAACTACCATAAATTTCATTACATAACAAACAAAAAAAATGGCAAAAGTTACCAAGAGCTCTTAAAATTCACATTTTAAAATATATAATTGATTTGTTCTCAGAGCACACGTAAAAAAAATCTGTCATCACATAATCCTATCTGTGTTATGTATGTAATCAGAATCAAGTCAAGGGAGATTTATTTTTAAATATCGAATAAATAAAATAAATCCAATCTATTAATCAAAATCTTTAATTTTGAAAAATTATAAACATTTTAAAGATTGCAATGATCACATAAAAGAAGTCAATAGCATTATAATGGGATATTTTAAACTAAAATTATATGTAATAAGACAGTGGAACTTCCGCACTTTATAATGTGCACTTATAAGAATCTGAGTCAAGAAAGATAACATGTAACTGGAAAAAATTGACAATAACTAAATAATTTACAGATTTTAGTAATGCATCTTAAAAATGTCATGATTCTTTCTTTATTATCATTATAGAGTAAATGTTTCTTTCTAAAACATGGCAATCCTAAATTTATATAAAAGACCCATAGTCTTCCATTTTTCTGCATACATTTTAAAATAATTCTTCCAACAGAACTTTTGAGGAAAGAAATTAGAAGAAAAGGAGGAGCTTGTATCTCATCCTTTAAAGAATAAAGTTGAGTGAAGTTTTATTAATTACAAGCATTCCAAATTTACAAACACTTGATCCTTGCATCAAGAAATACAATCATGTTTCAACCACCATAATTTATTTATTAACAACATTCCATTATCTTCTTCTTAATTCTGATCAGGTTTAAAGTTATTATGTATTATTATTGTCTAGGTAAATATATATATATAATGATATCATTGGTTATGTGAAGAGTAGGAACATCTTTTTTTACTAGGTAGGCAGTTGAAAGATCTGATCAACACTTTATTCCACTTTCATTTATCCATTTTTAGAGATTGTACATGGTCAGATCATATGAAATCAACGGTTATAATATCTTTAATAAGTAAAGACCACACGCTGGCTATAATGAAACGACAAAAGGCAGCAAAATTCGAAAGGAATTACATTTATCAAAAAGTGGAACATTACAACATGTGGGATTTAGTTTTGTGTAGTGTCGAAAAGGAAAAGTCCCAACTCTACAGCCAGTTGAATCCTAGACATCTTTCAAAGTTTAAAGTGGCATAATGAGCAGTACTAGAAAGCTTACAAATAATTTTATCGAATTTAAAATGAAGAAGTGTTTTTTATAAACTTACGAAACTTTTAAATCATTACATATATGATTTTTCATGAGGGAAGATAAGGATAGTTACACAAGTGGTTTAAAGAAATGATAAACCTTTTCTACACTGATTTGAAAAGAGGGAGTTTCATGTATCTGCATCTCTTTAAGAGATCTGATTTTTAGCCATAATGTAAAGGTTAAATTACTTCAGAAAATAGAGCATAAACTAAAAAAAAATATACAATTATATTTATTTAAGAAAGATGCACATGTTATTACTCCATCATATTGAAGCATAAATATAGAGTTGTGCAAGTGCATCAAAATGTCTCCTCTCTCTCTCATTGACTTAACAGAAAATCATGCAAATGAAGGGGTGCATGTGTCATCTCTTTCTCAATATTTCACTAGATTTTTTGTCTCCTTTTTGACTCTTAACCTTCACTAAAGACTTTGCACTTTAAAAACTAACAAAACTTAAGGAAGAGAAACTAGAGGAGATAGAGAAGAAGAGACTGGATTACCTTTCTGGCATACTCAATAATTTCAAATCCAATATTTTCTACCTTCTCTGTCACCATCAGTCCAAATTATAATGACAGTAACTTCTAACTTCTAATTCTAAAGTTTGCTAAATAATAATAAACATAATTTATTCTAAGGGAAAATAAGATTGCAATATGACTGAATACTAGATAATTAAAAGAACAAATATTTCACATTATCAAAATTATATATAAAGCGCAAATTATTACTTTGATTCCTTGATACCTGGCAAGTAATTCAGTCACTACTGAGCTTCAAACAAAACAACAGTTGCATTATTTGCCTAAAATTAAAACAACATAGCACAGTATTTAACAAGAATTACAAAATGATCACAATCAAATTTTCTGCCATCTCTAAAAAAATGAAACAGCTATTTCCTAAAATTATATACAGTAACAGAAAACTAAATGTTGCATATCTGCATGAAATTTATTTGTAATTTTAACACTATAATTCAATGTATCATTTCTAATCCATTAGGTGTTTAGTTTAGTTATATTAACATCCCATTTGAAGCAACATGAGGGGCTATTTTGGGATGGACCTTGTAATTATGGCATTCCATGCGATGCACCTGAGTGGCACCCCATCTTCACGCTTTTCACACCACACCACGGGAGGGACATTTCTACCAAGTATGGATTTAATGCAAAAGCCCACATACATGGCAGCTCTTCAGAAGGAATCAGTTTCAAACCTGGAACCCTAGACAAAGCTGAGACATACCACTGGCGCGTAACTAACTAATATGATATCTGATCTGAATGCACAGCATTCTGATCCATTCAGTTGAAAAAAAGAACATCAAGTAATATGAGAGGAATTATTTTTCATAAATCATAAAATTAATCTATCCACATTTTAAAATTCAGCTCATTGCCCTGCATTTTTGGTTACAATAATCACACTAAGCAAAATGTTCTTTACCTGCTTGGATTTCATAGAAATGGCATATTTCATACGCTTTTTAAATCTGGATTACATATTTTCAGACAAACTCCTACAAAAGATAACTGAGTAAGACACTACCAAAATGAAATGTTATTTTTTCGCTTTTTTTTATTTCATAGATTTTCAATGTTTAATTCAAATCCTTTTCAAGTTCTTCTTTTATTATGACTATCTCTAAGCAATTGTCTGGCTCAGTATGCTTTTTTAAAAGCCTTTTAAATTGTTGACTTAGATATGTGACTCTACTGCATTCTATTAAAGGGTCATTCCACAGTATTTGGCTTCACAAGTTTGAAAAAAATTTATAAAAATCAACTTGTAATACATCATTTTAAAGTCAAATTTCTTCTATTAAAGTTTTCAATGGAAAATCTTTTATTTTTTAACAAACAAAAATTAGAGCATTTTGTTTCAGCCATATAGAAAATTTGTTATATGTGACATTATATTTTTAACTATAACTCAAAAAATATTTTATTTTATTTCAAAGTTCCTATGTTTCATTAAACCCTTTTATAATAGTAACATTATATGAAATAAAAGAAAAAATTTAAAAAAATTTATCATAACTTTCAATGATTACTTTTTTTGTCCTTATAAAACAATTTGAGTTATTTTTAATTTTTAACTAATAATATTGATATCAACGAACAGTTTTTGTTTTCTCTTCAACTGTGAACTAGCTTCCTAAATTATTCAATTAAATTATATCTTCTTTCATTTAGAAGCTGAGCATTATAAATAAAAATGTTTTATGTATTGGGACAAAATGCAGAATTTTGATTTAAAACTTAAAAATTTATTTTTAGACTATTTTATGATTTCCTAACTAATGGCAGCAATGTCTACAAACAATGTACAAGTAAACACATGCGTTAGTTTATTTTATAGCTACCTTAGTTAAGTCACATAGCATGCTTGAAATGTTGCAAAACATAACTTTAAGTAATCAATTGATTTTCATTAAAAACAAAAATAAAACTGTGATAATTTATTAGCAGTAGCATTTTAAATATATTTTCATTTATATTTTTGATTTTATAATATTTAACTAAAATTTAATAAGAAATCTAATTTGAGAAGAAGCACTATGGCTCCTACTTCTACAGAAGAGAGAAAACATCAGCTGAAAAGAAAAAGATAAAGACACCTGACCTAGGATAAAGTCAAAGAAAGGGAAAGAATTAAGATATACAGGAAAGTAAAAAATCAACTATGAATAAAGAAGAGTTAGGTCAACAGAGAAGTATGAAATTGAAAGAAAAAACAGTCCGAAGAGCTAAAAAAAAAAAAAGAAAAGAAATGAAGGAGAAAGAATGTCAAGATATGACATATCGAAGAACAACCATCAATTTCCATGATGACACACAAGTTTTGGGAAGTGGGGAATTCAGAGATGCATAACTAAGTTTGAATTAATTGAAAAAATGGGAAGGGCATCGATATGGGTATACATAGCATGCATTTTGCCCAACCAGTAGGCTCTTTCAGTCTGGGCCTTTGGAAGCATTCTTGCTTTTCTCAAAAGGACTGATGAAAAGACAGATTTTAGCTCTGTACAAGATAAAGAACTCCAGCTCAGCAGTAGTCGAGTTATTGAAAAAATGTGACTGGGTATTGGTCATGACGATGATTATTGGGTGAGCGAGTTGTGGACATAGATGATAAATATCTCTATCTATTCTTTATGAAACTGTAGGCAAAAACTAGTTTTCCTGACACATATCCCAGAAAAGGTAAAATACTAAAAAAATATTTTGACTAAACTCTGAAAAGCACCAAGTCCAATTAATAGCCAGGGACATTTTTCTATTACCAGTGGAGGAATTTACATTACCAATTTTTCGTTACCAATTTATGAAAAAAAATTAAGGCATTACTGATGTTCTGGGACTTGTAAAAACAAGTATTTTATTTTTTAAATGTTACATTTTTTCAAATGAGAACTATGAATGGAAAATCTAATTTATATAACAATTAAAATATTTAAGAAATCATTAATTATTTTTTATATCTATAATTAAACATATGTTTTGATATATTAATAGAGCTAGTAAATTCATTAAATTAACACTTGTATTACATTTTAGTTCACAATTCTTATAGTACTGTTATTTCAAATCCTGGTCCCAGAGTGTAACAAACAGCCTTGTCCTGTATGTAACAGAATAATTAATTTTCATTAATTAATGAAACAATTTTAGAAATAATTTTAAAGTTAATTAATAAAATGTATATTTCTTGTTTACCATTAAATTTTTTGTGAAAATATTTAATAAATTCGAGAACAAAATCAAATTGTGGAGGTACTTTTAAACAATTTTAGGATGTCCCATACATGTAAAAAACTTTATTAATTTTTTTTAAAAAACTATTGGCTCAAACAAAAAAGAAATTTCACAGGAATCAAGTTGAAGTGGTATCAACATTAAAATAATTGCAAACTTTCTCATTTTTATTTTGGCTTTGAAAAAGTACAAATATCTCAAAATTTTTGGTGAAATGTCCGACATAACACATGAATACTGTGGAATGACCCTAAACGAGATTTTCCATTTTATTTATACCTTTAGTTTTACCAGTCCTATATCTTTAAGACAAGTGTTTTTCTGTCTAACGCATGAGTGGATCTCAGAACTTTTCTACATTGATACTTTATTAAGTTAGTTGAATGATAATAATCTTAAAACAGAATTGCCAGGTAGACCAAAGCCTAATGAAAATAAATTCAGATCAATGTTTTCAACCCAGTCTCTGCATTCTTCAACTACATGAGCAATAGAAACAGAATTGTTGCAGGCATATACCTGTAAATTACTTTTTTTCTAAATAAATGTAGTAAATTATATATTTTCATTCTTCCCATTTGATCTTCAGTGTTGTAACTATTTTTTTTTTTTTTTGAAAGATAAAATCAGCATAAATAATCTTTTTGAGCCACAAAATTAAAGTTTACTTTCTCGAAGTGTACATCAAGCAAGAAACTTATATATATATTTTTTTTAAGGCTCCTTATGTTTCTCTGTCTCTTCCCTTTTTTTCCTTGCTAAAATCTATCTCTAGATTTTAAAATTATGATTTGTGACCAAACGGTTTTGAAAAGAACAAAATTAGGGCAATCTAAAAAAATTTACAAGCCCCTTTATCTTTCTGGCTTGGCAAAAAAACTGCTAAAAATCATGTTGACTTAAAATATTTTATTGAAATTTGTTGTGTAACTATTTTTTAAATCAAATTTCTCATCATTAATCACAAAATTAGAGCTTCTGATCTTCTTCTTTGCCCTTTAATCTTGGGTTTAGCAGAATTTTCCCAGGAACAAGAACTTAAAAATGTTTTCTATATAAAAGGTTGTGATTGAAAATTTAAGATGCCATATCCCATCCCACTTTTCTAGAGCACAGACTTGTATGTATCACACTATCTATTAAAATCATTTTGGTTTAAAAATTATTATTTAGTTTAGAAATTATTATTATTAATTCTTTGTTAGGTTTATTTATATTAATGCTTCATTTTGAAGCAACATGATGGCTATTTTGGTGGGACCGTCGTGGCAATGGGGGGAGGGGAGCTATCTGTTACAGCTCCACCCAGACAAGCCAGAATTCTTGATTTTATTAAAAATAATTACATCCCCCCCCCCCCCCCTGGATTCGCCACTGACGAGGTCCCACCCAAAATAGCCATCATGTTGCTTCAAAATGAAGCATTAATATAAATAAACCTAACCAAAGAATTAATAATATTAATAATAATTTTCTATAACTAAATAATAATTTTTAGGCTCAAAATGATTTTAATTAGATAGTGTTGATACTAATACAAGTCTGTGCTCTAGAAAAGTGGGATGGGATATGGCATCTTAAATTTTTTCAATCTCAATCCTTTTTGATATAGAAAAACATTTTTAAGTCCTTGCTTCCCTGGGAAAATTCTGCATTAAACCCAAGATTAAAAGGGCAAAGAAGAATCAGAAGCTCTAATTTGTGATTAATGATGAGAAATTTGATTTTAAAATAGTTACACAACAAATTTCAATAAAATATTTTAAGTCAACATGATTTTCTTAGCAGTTTTTGCCAAGCCAGAAAGATAAAGGGCTTGTAAATTTTTTTTTAGATTGCCCTAATTTTGTTCTTTTCAAAACCGTTTGTGTCACAAATCATAATTTTAAAAATCTGAGATGGGGATTTTAAAGGAAAAAGAGGAAGAGACAGACAGACATGACACATTTCCGCGGAAACGCGGATTTCCGCTTTTTCAATATCGGATTTTATCATTCTTAATTTTTTATTATATAATAATTCTACGATATTTTTAATGTCTTGAGCACTTTTTGTATAAATGTATTTATTTTATTGTTTGATTAATTGCACTTATTTTACTTTTCGGTATTTTATGTTTGGCACGATTCATTATTTATGAAGTTCAGCTTTTTTTGTTCCAAGCCTGTGTCACGTCTGGACAGAGAAACATAAGGAGCCTTAAAAAAAAAAAGTTTCTTGCTGTTGATGTGCACTTCGATAGGAGAAAGTACTAAACTTTAATTTTGTGGCTTCAAAAAGATTATTTATGCTGATTTTATCTTTCAAAAAAAAAAAAAATTTACAACACTGAAGATCAAATGGAAAAAAAATGAAAATATATAATTTACTACACATTAATTTAGAAAAAAATTGTTACAGGTATATGCCTGCAACAATTCTGTAGTAGAAGTTCTCATGTAGTTGAAGAATGCAGAGACTGGAGTTGAAAATCATTGATCTGAATTTATTTTCATTAGGCTTTAGGTCTTACCTGGCCAACCTGTTTTAAGATTATGGTCATTCAACTAACTTAATAGTATCAATGTAGATAAAGTTCTGAGATCCACTCATGGCCGTAATTAGACAGAAAAACACATGTCTTAAAGATATAGAAGACTGGTAAAATCCAAAGAGTATAAATAAAATGTGAAAATCTCTGTTTAGGGTCATTCCACAGTATTCATGTGTTATGTACGGGACATTTCACACCAAAATTTTGAGATATTTGTACTTTTTTCAAAGTCAAAATACAAATGAGAAAGTTTGCAATTATTTTTAATGTATTATATACCACTTCAACTTGATTCCTGTGAAATTTCTTTTTGTTTGAGCCAATAGTTTTTTTTAAAATAATTAATAAAGTTTTGTTACGTATGGGACATCACAAAAAATTGTTTTAAAAGTACCTCCAGCAATTTGGATTTTGCTCTGAATTTATTAAATATTTTCACAAATAAATTTAATGAGTAGAAGCAGAAATATATATTTTATTAATTAACTTTAAAATTATTTCTTAAAATTGTTTCGATTGAAATCTACAAGTTGGAACACACTCTTAGTAAAACGGCGCCATCGCGCCAAGTCGCCAAGGCAAGATGGTAAACAAACGGCCATCGGTCACAGTTAAAAGTTAATTGTTTAATCTTTTTTCGAACCCATTGCATTTGTGGTTTGTTGTTGCACTATCTCTTGTTTTAAATGTAGAATTTCAACAGAACTACTAGCTTTCCTAGCTCATTGAATGTACGGCATCTGTTACTTTTAATTATTCTAATGAAGCAGGAAAAATAGCGCTCGCGATGCCTGCGGCATCTGAAGTGGGCACCGGGCAAATTTTTTTAACTTAAAAAAACATCAGTGGCTTTGCTTTCAGCAAAGTGGGATCCTAGTAGCTTCACTAGCTTAGTGAATGTACGGAATCAGCTTCTTTTAATTACTCTAATTTAGCAGCAGAACATTTGCCCTTAGTAGTGTTCAAAACAAGTACAACTTCAAAAATTCCATGCAAACGATTTTTATTACAAGACAAAGAAAAAATCTCTCAATTATATGATCGGAAAAATATATCATCACTAAATAAACCCAAGTTCTATTTGTCATTTATTTACTAATTGAAATCATACTAATACATTTTATTATTTAATTAAATATTTAATAAATATTTTAAGTTATTTAAAAATTACAATTAAAATCTTCTGGTAGCACAGATATATATGTCAATGTTAGAAAGAAATTTGAAAGGTAAAATTTATAATCCAAAGATGATTAAAAATCAAAATTATTTTCATCAATCAGAAATTTAAAACTTCTTGGCATACACTTTTGGGTATTTATTCAAAAGTTTATTTCAACATAACTTCATTCCACTAAAATTTTCTATTTAAAACTGATAAGATAGCCTTTTCCAAATCTTCAAAATAAATTTTTAAAAATTGCTTTTTCCACCAAAATTTCAAATATGCCCTCTATACAATGGAATGTAATTCAGAAAAGCTTTCCCACATGTATACATGCTTATTCCAACAATTATTTAGTCAAGAAAAATATAGTGTTTTTCTCAGTGCAGTCATTTGTGTTTCAAATCTCAGAAAATTCTTGATCGTCTCTTATCGTAGACAGACGTAAACCATCTTGCAACCTTTTAGCTGAAAAAGGACAGTTTAAAGAAAATAGTGGCTTGAAACATGTTCATATTAACTATTCAAATTTAAAACCCATAATAATTATTTACTTTTAGCCTTTTATAATTGATAAGATAGCTTTTTTCTGAAAAATTTCCAAAATCCTTGCTTTTTTAACCAAAATTTTAAATATGCACTCTTTTTTATAAAATATTACACCCTGGCTATTAATTGGACTTGGTGCTTTTTCGAGTTTAGTCAAAATATTTTTTTTTAGGATTTTATCCTTTTCTGGGATATGTGGTCAAGAAAACTTGTTTTTGCCTCCAAGTTTCATAAAGAATAGATAGAGATATTTATCATCTATGACCACCGCAACTCCTGGCCACCAATAATCATCGTGCATGACCGATACCCAGTCTGATTTTTTCAATAACTCGGTACATGCAGCTGAGCTAGGCTCTTTATCTTGTACAGAGCATAAAATCTGTATCTTTTCATCAGTCCTTTTTATGAGAAAAGCAAGAATGCTTCCAAAGGCCCAGACTGAAAGAGCCTACTGGCTGGGCAAAATGCATGCTATGTATACCCGATATCGGAGTAGCGCCTTCCCATTTTTCAATTAATTCAAACTTAGTTATGCATCTCTGAATGTCCGCTCCACTTCCCAAAATTTGTGGTGTCATCATGGAAATTGATGGTTGTTCTTCAGATATGATCATATCTTGACATTTTTTGCTCCCTTTTAATTTTTTTTTTTTTTTTTTTTTTTTGTAGCTCTTCGGGCTGTTTTTCTTTCAATTTCATACTTCTCTGTTGACCTAACTCTTCTTTATTCATAGTTGACTTTTTCTTTTCCCTGTATTTCTTAATTCTTTCCCTTTCTTTGACTTTATCAGCCATCCAGGTGTCTTTATCTTTTTTTTCTTTTCAGCTGATGTTTTCTCTCTCTTTCTGTAGAAGTAGGAGCCATAGTGCTTCTTCTCAAATTAGATTTCTTATTAAATTTTTAGTTAAATATTATATTTAAAATCAAAAATATAAATGAAAATATATTTAAAGTGCTACTGCACAATAAATTATCACAGTTTTATTTTTGTGTTTTGATGAAAATCAACTGGTTACTTAAAGTTATGTTTTGCAACATTTCAAGCATGCTATGACTTAACTAATGGTAGCTATAAAATAAACTAACCGCATGTGTTTACTTGTACATTGTTTGTAGACATTGCTGACATTAGTGTAGGAAAATCATAAAAATAGTCTAAAAATTAAATTTTTGCTAAGTTTTAAATCAAAATTCTGCATTTTGTCCCATACGTAACACATTTTTATTTATAATGCTCAGCTTCTAAATGAAAAGATATAATATTTTAATTGAATAATTTAGGAAGGTAGTTCACCAGTTGAAGAGAAAACAAAAAACTGTTCAGTTGTCATCAGTATTATTAGTTAAAAAATTTAAAGTAAGCTCAAAATTGTTTTATACGGGACAAAAAAGAAAGTAATCATTGAAAGTTTATGATAAAATATTTTTTTTAACTTTTTTCTTTTTATTTCATATAATGTTACTATTAAAAGGGTTTAATGAAACATAGGAACTTTGAAATAAAATAAAATATTTTTTGAGTTATAGTTGAAAATATAATGTCGCATACGTAACAAATTTTTCTATATGGCTGCAAACAAAATGCTCTAATTTTTGTTTGGTTAAAAATAAAAGATTTTCCATTTAAAACTTTAATAGAAGAGATTTCAAGCTTTAAAATGATGTATTACAAGTTGATTTTTTATAATTTCTTTTTTCAAACTTGTGAAGCGAAATACTGTGGAATGACCCTTTAATAGAATGCAGTCCACATATGCTAAGTCAACAATTTAAAAGGCTTTAAAAAGCATACTGAGCTAGACAATTGCTTAGAGATAGTCATAATAGAAAGAAAAACTTGAAATGGATTTGAATTAAACATTGAAAAGCTCGCATGAAATAAAAAAAGCGAAAGAATATTCAACATTTCATTTTCGGTAGTTTCTTATTCAGTTATCTTTTGTAAGGAGTTTGTCTGAAAATATGTAATCCAGACTTAAAAAGTGTATGAAATCATGCTATTTCTATGAAATACAGGCAGGTAAAGAACATTTTTGCTTAGTGTGATTATTGTAACTAAAAATGCAGGGCAATGAGCTGAATTTTAAAATGTGGATAGATTAATTTTATGATTTATGAAAAATAATTCCTCTTCATATTACTTGATGTTCTTTATTTTTCAACTGAAATGGATAAGAATGCTGTGTATTCAGATCAGATATCATATGGATTAGAGTTTACCGCAGTGGCCCAGTGGTAATGTCTCAGCTTTGGGGCTGTAAGGTTCCAGGTTTGAAAACCTATTCCTTCTGAAGAGCTGCCATGTATGTGGGCTTTTTGCATATTAAATCATACATAGTGGCCAAATGTCCTCCCGTTGGTGTGGTGTGAAGCTTAGGTGTCGTCTCGTCATCGGAATGCCTTAAAATTACAAGGTCCATCCCAAAATAACCCTCATGTTGCTTCAAAATGGGATGTTAATATAACTAAACTGAACACCTAATGGATTAGAAATGATACATTGAATTATAGTGTTTAAAATTACAAATAAATTTCATGCAGATATGCAACATTTAGTTTTCTGTTACGGTATATAATTTAAGGAAATAGCTGTTTCATTTTTTAGAGATGGCCAGAAAATTTGATTGTGATTCACATTTTGTAATTCTTGTTAAATACTGTGCTATGTTGTTTTAATTTTAGGCAAATATGCAACCCTGTTGTTTTGTTTGAAGCTCCAGTAGTGACTGAATGTTTGCCAGATTATCAAGGAATCAAAGTAAACAATTTGCTGCTGATATATAATTCTTGATAATGTGAAATATTTGTTCTTTAATTATCTAGTATTCAGCATATTGGCAAACATTATTTTCCCTTAGGAAGTAAATTATGTTTATTATTATTTTAGCAAACTTTAGAATTAGAAGTTAGAAGTTGTCAGTATCTTATAATTTGGACTGATGGTGACAGAGAAGGTGAAAATATTGGATTTGAAATTATTGAAGTATGCCAGAAAGGTAATCCAGTTCTCTTCTTCTCCCTATTTCCTCTAGTTTCTCTTCCTTAAAAGTTTTGTTAAAAGAACTTTTAAAGTGCAAAGTCTGTAATGAAGGTTAAGAGTCAAAAAGGAGACAAAAATCTAAGTGAAATATTGAAAAGAGATGACACACATGCACCTCTTCGTTTTGTTTGTGTTGTGTTAGTCAGCAATGAGAGAGAGAGGCAAGAATTTATGATGCACTTGCACAACTCTATATTTATGCTTCAATATGGTGGAGTAATAACTATGTGCCTCTTTCTTAAATAAATGTTTTGTATATTTTTTTAGTTTATGTTTACTATTTTCTGAAGTAATTTAACCTTTACATTATGGCTAAGGGAAATCCCAGATCTCTTAAAGAGGGGTAGCACGGATACATGAACTCTTTACTTTTCAAATCACTGTATGAAAAGGTTTATCATTTTTTTAAACCACTTGTGTAACCTATCCTTATCTTCCCTCATGAACAATAAATCTATATATATAATGATTTAAAAGTTTCGTAGTTTTATAAAACACTTCTTAATTTTTAATTCATAAAATTATTTCTGCTTAAACTCTAGTATAAGAGTAACTGCCACTTTAACTGGAAGATGTTCGGATTCAACTGGCTGTAGAGTTTGGGATTTTCCCCTTTTTCGACACTACTATAAAAACTCGCCACGATGTTGTAATGTTCCTTTTTTTTTCGCAACGTAATTCCTTTCCATTAACACACTGCCTTTTGTGTAAGTTTCATTCATGGCCATGGAGTGGTCTTTACTTTTTAAGATATTATTATAACCGTTGATTTCATGATCTGCATTACAATCTCTAAAATGGATAAATAGAAATTGGAATAAAGTATTGATCGGATCTACAACTGCCTACCTATTAAAGAAGTTTGCGCTACTCTTCACATAATGAAATATCATTATGTATATATATTTACCTAACAATGTAATAATATCTGCAACTATCAGATTATTGAAGAGAAGATAATGGAATTTTAGCAGCTTCATGGCACATTAGGTTTATCAACCCATAAGCAGAGGTAAAGAATCTACTTTTTCAGTATCATATCACCTGTAAGAAAAATTATGTAAAAATTACGTGATTTCTTAACTCTCTGATTCCTAAGGCCGTTGAAATAAAGGGACCTCAAAATATGGGAATGTCCCAGCTCCTGAACAAAGATAAGAGAAATTCACTTTCCCCCTCAAAATCCACTATGACAGCTGGCATTGTCCAAATTGTAAGAAAACTCCCCTCTTCTCCAAACACATCTGGGCGAGCCACTGTAACGAAGACAGCATGTGCCGTAGTTGTGAAATCAATCGCACTTAACGAAAGGGGATGGAAATTTCAGAGTTACATTCAGACGTTTTGGATGGCTATCGCCTTTTACTTGAAGGGACAGTCCCGTATCGATAGAGTTAAAAATGCATATAAAACAAAAATTGGAAGAATTGAGAGAAAATTGTGTAAGATTGCAACAACAAGAACATCTTATCAATGAAGGTCTTGGATAACATGTTAGACAATTTAAGGTAGCAAGAGCTCAAACAGAATTGGCCTGATAATATCAGATATGTTGTTAATAAATAAATTATGGTGGTTGAAACAAGATTGTTTTCTTGATGCAAGGATCAAAATTGGTTTGTAAATTTGGAATGCTTGCATAATTAATAGAAATTTCACTTCAACTGTGTGCTTTAAAGGGATGAGATACAAGCTCCCTCCTTCTCTTTCTAATTTCTTTCCCACAAAAGTTCTGTTGAAAGAATTATTTTAATTAAAAAATTATGAAAAAATGGAAACCGCCATGGCTTTTTATATAAATTTTCAGATTGCCATGTTTTAGAAAAGAACATTTACATCATAAAGATAATGAAAGAATCAGCATTTTTGGATGCACTGCAAAATCTGTAATGAATATTTAGTTTATTGTAATTTTTTTGCAGTTAATTCATGCATTTCTTGACTCCAGATTCTTTAAATGCATGACTTTTAAAAAGTGCAGAAGTTCACTGTTCTTATTTAACATATAATTTATAGTTTAAAATAATCCCATTATAATGCTATTGACTTCTTTATGTGATCATTGCAATCTTTAAAATGTTGATTTAAAATTTTGATTAAATTTAGATTGGATTTATTTTTATTTATTCTTTGATATTTTAAAAAAAATATCTCCTTGATTTGGTTCTGAAATTACACTACATATAACAGATAGGATTATGTGATGCAGATTTTTTTTTTTAACGGTGCTCTGAGAACAGAACAATTAAGTATATTTTAAAATGTGAATTTTATGAGTTTTGTTAACTTTTGCCATTTTTTTTTTGTTTGTATATGTAAGAAATTTATGGTAAAGTTTCATATAATTTTTGTTATAAACTTTATCATATGCTAACAATATGTTTCAATATTTACATGGTTGGGAGATGTTTACACTTTTTTTTCATTTTCAAATGGTGCAAGTGAAGTTGATGGTATGGAAATCAATTTCATACAGCTTTCCAACAGGAAAACTTTTAAAACTAAAATAAGTATAAGGACATGCAACACAAATAAAAATATTTGAAAAAAAATTTCAAGATTTAAATCTTAATTTTATTGTTGCAATTTTATTACCCTATCAGAAATATATCTGTAAAACGTTTTCTTTACCTATAAATGAAATATTTAATTTTTCTTCCTTTTAGTGAAACCAAATATAAAAATATTTAGAGCTAGATTTTCTGAAATAACACCTCAGGCGATTGCTCGAGCTTGCGCCAATCTTGTTCCTCCTGATCAGCGAATGAGTGACGCTGTAAATGTTCGCAGAGAACTTGATCTAAGAATTGGTAAGACAGGCATCTCTTCCTTTGTTCTAATTCTTTACTTCTGAAACAAGAAATAAAGGCATAATATTATTGTATGAATATGAGGATATATTTTTTTAAATATGGATCAGTCTTGGTGATTAATTCCACTCCTCTTCATTGATTTGCATCATTTCCATTATTCAGCTTTAATAAACTTTGAAATAAATCTGATATAAACTTTATATGATAATACATATACAATAAAGCACTGTTTATATATTTTTCATTTATATATGTCATTTCATCCTGGATCATTTGTTACCATTGTAATGTTAAAGTATTTTGTTTATGTTATGCAAAGGACACAAATTTCGATTTTATGTCATTTTTCCCCTTTATAAAATTTGCAAAATTTCTGCCTTGGTCATTATTTCTCCATTTCTATTATTTTAAGATTTTTTAATTAAGATTATTTTAATTAAATACCTACCTGCATGCACATACATTATATAAAATGAAAAATGTATAACTAGTATTCAAGATAAGCAAAGATAGGATTTTTCTCATTTGATAAATGTTTAATTTTAAAATTTTTTTATTGTTTTCAGCACTCTGTAGTAATATACTAGTACTATTTTAAAAAAGTTTAAAATTATTACTTTTAAATGAATTTACATTACTAGCATTACATTTGTAATAATCAGATTTGTTTATTAACATTTTGATTTTACATCTTTTCATTTATATGCTGTTTTATACCAATCCCTTGAAATATGTATAAACAGTGTTTTACTGTATATTGAAGTTAAATGCTCCATTCGGTTATTAGACTGTGTAGTATTTGGATATTGCCAGGCAACATTAGAGGCTAACATTGTTTAAATTTTATAATAAATGCAAGAACCATGTGTCATTTACATATATGAAGCAATTGTTGTGATTTTCAGTTTCTGAATTTAAAAAATAGTTTTCACATGAGTTATTTGTTATCCCATCCTGTGAAACTGATCACATCATTTTCTCAATTTTTAGCACTATTGCATCATGTATTAGGTTAACCTGGAGTTTAGGGTGCATGCTCACTTCGTTTCCCTTAAGCTCACCAATTGTTTGTTGCCGAGAGAGAGAGCCAGAACATTTGTTTTGGATGCGAGTTTAAAATTTTTTTGGCGTAATTTGTGCATGTGCCAACAGTCATTTGCTTGCCGATCTACAGCACATGCCTTAATTTCGCCTCATTTCAATTGGTCCACTGTCTGCTCTCTTCAATTTGATTGGTCGGAGTGCGAATTTGAATAATACTTCATTTGGAATTCTTGATCATTTACCAAACAATTTTTTTTCAATAACCGTTCACTTCTCATCTGAAGATTTTTGTTCATTTAATTTGCTGATTTTCTTCCTCTGCGTTGCTGATTATGGCTTCCAAATATCTAATAAGGAATATTTTTTCGGGAAACAATGGTTTGTGTGCTCAATCTCTCATTTTGAGATGCCGTAGGCTTCAAATGTGCAGGAGACTTATAAAAAACTCATTGTGCATCTTAAACAGTGTTTGGCCAAAGAAAATTGGTGAGAAAACAGTACACATCCTAAACTCCAGGTTTACCATATATTATTATAAATCACAGAATTTTGCTTTTTTAGTGCTTCTCATATAGTGATTCATAAATTAGCTGATTTAAAGTATTATAGAAAAGGGTTCCATTTTTATAAACCTTTTCTTTTCTTCTTAGGACTTATGCAAAAAGAAACTTTTATGTTGCTTTTGTAACTGAATTTTGATTATTTACCCTTTGCACTCAGAAAAGTAATAAGGTGCATAATTATACATGTATGAGGTGCAAGGGTTTATTTTAGCACTAGCTGTTATGCCCAGCATTGCTCAGGATTAAAACACTTTTATGTCTAATGTTTTTAATGAAAAAACTATTTTTTGTATAGAAAATTATAATTCAAAAATTCCTTTATCGTCTGAAATGTTTTTACTTCAAATTTCATTCATAAATAATGAAGTATAAGAAGGATTTTGATGAATGTTTTGGGTCAATTAATTAAATAGTTAAATTTTCATTAATAAAAAGTGTCAAAATAAACCAGATTAATAGTTGTTCCCGATATATATTATGAATCGTCTGCTTTTAAACTTTTCTTTAGTATTCTTCCAGAATTTTGTTTATAAGTTCTAGCAACAGGTCTTCATGCAATAAAAAACATATTGCTACAATTTGTGAATTTTATACACAATTGAATTTTTTTTTTTTAATTATTGAAATGAGAGCAACAATTTTGAACGCAAATGAAATTTGTGTCACTGAAAAGGTATTTTTTAAAACTTTAATATAGTATAAAAGGTTAAAAGTAGTTATTTTAACATAACACTTTTGAAATATATCACAACCCCTCCCCCTTGTAAAATCTTGTTTAATTTTTAATTTAAAAAAATTTAAATAACTTTTGGGCTTTTTAAAGTTGACAGTGATCTTTCACTTCTTTTAAAATTATTTACAGAAATAAAAGGAAATTTGTTCAAAGTCTCACCGTTGCATATCAACGAAGTATCATTAAATTTGCTTTATTTAAGAATCGTCTGCTGTAGTAATTTATTAATTAAATTTTGAAAAATTCATAAAAGTTGAAGGAAACATTTCACAGATATAAAATTGGTATCATTGAGAAGGTAACGTTTTGAACTTTAAGATTGTATAAAAATATTTTTTGAGGGATAATTTGCTCCGAAGTTAATATGGGAAAACTGTTTAGGTTAATTTCTAATTGACTGACTATTTAATTAACTTTCGGACTTCGAAAAGTTGACAATAATCTTCCTCTTGTCTTAAATAATAAGTGTGCAAAGTTTGGTTGAAATTGCTGCAGTAGTTTAGAAGGAGATGTGGAATATACCCACAATGACTTTTATTTATATTAAGATTAAGGAAGCTGAAGAATATAGATAATGATGTGTTTTAATCCCTAAAATGACTTGTAATAATTGTGATCTAACAAGAATATGAAAAATAGAAATATCCATCATTCAGAATAGTAAGTCAGACTTGACCGACGAGTGCAAAGGGATAATATTGTTTTACTTTCAAATAGCAAACATTTTATTTATGTTGGCAGTATGTCTCCCCCAACCAAAAATAGTGGTGTGAAGTAGCAAATTAGTGTGGTGATGCAACAGGAATACTTAGCAGAGCAATCCTACTATGCATCACATTTTTAATGGAACCTGGCAAATTTAGTAAACTCTTACACAAATGAAAAACTGCCAGTTTATATTTTGCTTCCTGTCAAGTTAACAGAAAAATACTCACTCAACTGATTATGATGCATCTGTATCTGCTCAGAATTAAAATTTATCTGGATAGTTATTTTAAATATAAGGTTACATTTAATTTAATTCTGTACAAAGTAATTATTTATCTTATACTATCAGATATGAGACTGGTTACTTGCTCTTTGATATAGGGAAAAAAACAAACAAAAAAAAAGTATCAGATTTTTTGAAGCTGAAATAAATTTAAAAAAAATTATTTTGATATAAATATATTTATTATAATGGATCTGAAGGCATTGCATGTTGGGCGCACAATCTTCGGATTTTCATTTCATGGTTATTCAGGGTTCGTACGCGTCCTTACAAGTCCTTAAAAGTCCTTACTTTTACATTTAGTCCTTAAAAGTCCTTACAAATCCTTATTTTTATGCCCCATTTTTAAAAAGTCCTTGGAAGTCCTTACTTTTTGCCACATCAGCTAGAACAAAATACATGCAGTATTTAGAAAGTGAAAGATCCAAAGAAAAGACTGAAACAAAACAACTGAAACGAAAAGCTCTAGGAGGAAATAGTTTTTTTAAAACAAAAGAAAATGTTCCAAACCAAATACACCAAACAAATGGGGAAGCAAATGATTTAGCTAATGAGGCTGAAAAGTCAAAGGACATAAATTTATTTATTCAATCGCATGAACTAAGAAAAACAATTTCTGAAAAAGAAATTAAAATAAATACCTTGGATGTAAAATTGAATGAAAAAAGTTTGGAATTAAAAGATATTTAATTTGATTACCAGTTTCATGGGTTTTTTTTCCATCAATTTATTAACTCATATTTTTAGGAGTTTTGTTGTGTTAAATTTGTAATGTATCTTCTATGTAATTTATCATCTAATAGGTTGAATTTGCAAAAATGAGACATTTTATTTAAAAATGCGTGTGACAATTCGTTAAGTTTATTCAATTTAGAGGTCCTTATTTTTTGGTTTTGTAAGTCCTTAAAAGTCCTTGATAGTCCTTGATTTTCTCTTAAGGAAATGTGTATGAACCCTGTTATTCTTCAAAAATAAAAGAGCATTTTAACTGTATGGGTTAAAATTGAATATTGCATGCCAAAGTCCATCATTCATTCTTAGCTAACAAAATTGAAATCAAAATTTAAATCTATATTTATTATCTTTATCTTTACATTTACAGGAGCAGCATTCACCAGATTCCAGACTTTAAGGTTGAGAAAAGTTTTCCCTGATGTTCTTGCCAACCAGCTAATTAGTTATGGTAGTTGCCAGTTTCCTACATTAGGTTTTGTTGTGGAAAGATATAAACAGGTTCAAGCATTTATACCAGAAGCATTTTGGAAACTTAGAGGTAATGTTCTGTTAAATTTGTTATCACAATAATATTTTCTACTTGTACAAATTATGACTGGATATTTTAAATTTTTTTTATCTATTTAATAAAGCATTCACCTTTCTTCATGAATATTTCTGTTCTGTTAGCATTTCCGACTCAAAAGAAAACTTTACTTTAAATTATCGAATAAGTAAAAAGACATCAATAATTAAAATTTGAAACCCTGTCTCATGTTTCTGTTCATGTGTAAGAATATCTTGAAAAAAATTTCTAACATGTTCAAATTCTGCTCCAAATTTATTTTTGGCTTAAAAAATCAGTTATTGATTTCATCTTCATGTGATAAAAGATTATATGTTGCCAAATGTCCATTGGTAGCATTTTGAAAAACATTTAAAATGTCGCAAAAGAAAAAAAATCCTAATGTTTATCACTTATGTTCGTTGTTTATACATGTTATCAGCATTCTTTTATTGAAATCAAATTAATATGAACTAATGAGTTTTCATTATAAAATAAGTTATACAGTAGAACCTTGCTAATCTGAACTAATTGCGACTGGTGCTCGGATTATAAAAAAGTCATATTACCCGAAATTCCGATAAATATAGAAAAGAAAAAGACTTTTGCTAAAAAAATGTGAGTTATAAGTACTCAGTGCTACTTTCTCTTGAATTCTTTTATTCAAATGCAGTAGAAAAAGAATATGTCTCCTCTTTTCATTAGAATAATGGATGTGCTCCTGTATGAAGTGACCTTATCTTACGGCAACTTGCATTAGTTTCTTTAATGTGTACAAAATTATGCATGCTGAAAATGTACTTTTTTTTGTTTTTAGTACGTATATTTGAATCTTTTCAATTACATATAATTTTCGAAAATAAAATCGGTTCGGATTAACCTGAATTTCGGATGAGCGGGGTTCTACTGTATATGAATCTTATAACTTTTTTCCACATTCAAAAATTTTTTCATTGACTTATAATTACATTATTTTTTTAAAAAATCACTGCACCAGTGCACCTTTTATGTATTTTTATTTTAATATTTTATGTTTAATGAAGAGTTTTTAAAAATGTAAGACTTCTGTGTTAAAATGATTTAAGGGTTTCATTTAACAAGTCATTACTGTTTAAATTTATGAAAAAGGGTATAATTATATTGTTAATTTCCATTACTGTTGCTCTGTCTTCATGTACTAGATTCCTACAATAATTGTGATTTTGATAAATTCAAACTTTTGAAAAATCGTATGACAAACTGTGTTGAATATCGAACATTGTTTCTTGTGAACATTCATGATTGAAATTATTTCTTATTTTCCATGTCTTTGTATTTATTATGTTCCTGCATTTATATTAGACACTGCATGTTGTATTTTGAAAATTTTTAATTTTGCCATTCTCTATCATCTCTTAAAGTTGTGACCATCTTTCCTGTTATGTTTTGTAGAATAATTCAGGTGTAGAAAATTTTTCTGCACTAAAGTTGGGCTCTACATTGTATTTTTAAGGAGAACTATAAGTAAAAAATATTGAAAGATTCAAATTGACAGTGATTCCATTGTTAATTAAGAAAGTATTATCATTAATTAATTAATCTAAATCTTCTTTGTTTGATTTAGTGACACATAAAAGAGAAGATGTCACAACCGATTTTAGTTGGAAACGTGGCAGATTGTTTGACCACACAGCATGTCTTGCTTTGTATCAGCTTTGTCTAGAGGTGGGTAAATTCACATTTAATATGAAATCATTTGAAAATTTCTGCTGTATTTCATTCAATTTTTTGATACAGTTTCAAATGTTCCTTTTCTTTTTTAATTATCTGATTTAAGAAACCAATGGCGAAAGTGGTTGATATCAAAAGTCGCAATAAGAGCAAGTGGCGACCTCAACCTTTGGATACTGTTGTAAGTCTTTTTTCTTCCAATATCTAGTTAATTCAGCCACCAAACAACAAAGAATTATGTAATTTCTAATTGCATTGAAATCTCCTTTTTTAAATAAATTTCTGTAATGCAAATTATAGTTATTTATAAGGAATTCAAATTGGGATTATGGATATGTTTATGAGAATTAAAGCGTTAAATGACATAATTTATGTTTGTCTTGTATTTTATTTTTCCCTGAAAGTTTGGAATTCTACTATTTATTAAACACATATACTATATCTGGGTTATTCCATATCAAGTGATCCAGAAAAAAAATAATTGGTTACTTGACCATTTTATAATCAAATGATTTTTTGTATGTTGATTCCCTACATAATTAGAGAGTTCAAAAAGGCTAATTTTATTTTTTTTATCTTTTTCTGAATTCCGATGGCAGCCATTTTTGTTTTACAAAACATGCTGATTTTTGCATTTGTAGGGGTTTGAATTAACTTTTATTACTCGGAACGGGTGAACCTGAGGTTGGTGAAACAAAAACTAGTTTAATCAGAAAGTTACAGCCTTTATTATCTCCAGTACACATTTAAGGAAAATTGTATCCCAAATAACAAAAATCAGCTTAGAAGTTTGACTTTAAAAATGACAAATTTTCAATTTTTGAAGACATATAATTCACAAAAGGAATCTATTCTCCATATTACTTTTGTGGGGATGTGTAGCTACCTTAATGTTCTGTATTTACAAAAAATTTCAACCCTGAGATTTGCTTCTTATAAGAGTTGCGGGCTTTCAAAATCTGGAAATTTAAAAAAAATCCAAATTTTGACACCTTATTTCTTTGTTAGGGCCAAGTTTAAAAATCTGAAAATTTTACAGATAAACCCTCTGTAGTGCTGTAAAAATTTCAGGTTTGATATTTATCTACAAGTCAAGTTAGAGGACTTGAAAGATCCCATAAAAAACGTATATTTTGCCGAAAATGACGGAGCATTAATTTGACTAAATATTATTTTTATCATCAATAAATTATAATATGAACTCAAGTAATATCTGCAATTAAAATTACAATTCAAATTAATGCAAGCTATCAAGTTAATTCTTATGGCATTTATATTTTCAATTAATGCACCCATTTGGTCCATTAATTTTACTTTGTATTTATTCTGTTAAGTTATAACATTATATTATGTCATGTTTCTATTTATAAGATAATCTCTTAAAATGCAGTAGGCCTAATATACTTATTCAACAAAATGTGTGGATGTTCAGACCTGTTTACAACTTTATGTGATAGGTAGACTTCAACAAATCAAAGCAAGTCTCCAGCGACTGTACACTAACCAAATATTGACACCAGCAGAAATGTTTGAATTTTGTCAAGAACATTTAAAAGGAATCACCTTCACTTACATAAGAGATTAAAAAATCATTCAACATCATGACAATAAACTACTTGAACGTTTTGAAAACTCTGTGGCAATTACTGGTACAAGGAGTTTTCATTGTTTTGTTCCTGTGTCAGAGATTAACCTGAAGTGTTTCATTACTTCACTAGCTATGGAATATGAAATTCATTTCACTACAAAAGCTGTACAAATAACAGTTCATGCAAGAGATTCTATTGCATGTGTATATGATGGTCAATGGTGGCTGGCAGAGGTGAATGACATTAGTGATATAAATAAAGATGTGCTTGTAACATTTTATCATCCCTGCCAGAACAAGGACAGCTTTTAAGAAAGAGAAAGACCGGACTTGGGTGCCCATGAACAATGCTTTAAGGAAAATAAGTGCCTTAGAAGTACAACAACTACTGGAAGGACAGATAACATTTCTCCAAAACTATGTGAAGAAATATCAAAACTTCTTAATGAATACAAATCAAGGTAGAACTATAAACATGACTCAAGTGTATAGTGTATATCAATACTTTTGTGATGTGTTGGTTGTAAATAATATATCAATACTTTTATTTGAAGTTTTAAAGTGTTTTAACAATATTAACCATAGTAAAAACTGTGTTATAAAATAGTGAATAGAGAAGCCTCAATTATACTGTGGAACCTAAAGTTACCATGAAACATATTTTTCAACTTCATTACATATTTAAAGTGTGCACAAGCTACTTCAAGTAAAAAATGTAAGTTTATATGTAATAGGTAATATTAGTTGATGTCATATTATAATTTATTAATGATAAAAATTGTACTTAGTTAAATTTATGCTCCGTCATTTTCGGCAAAAAGTATGTTTTTTATGGGATTTTTAAAGTCCTCTAACTTGACTTGTATCAAACATGAAATTTTTACAGCAGTATAATACACTATAGAGGGTTTATCTGTACAAATTTCAGATTTTTAAACTTTGCCCCAACAAAGATATAAGGTGTCAAAATTTGGATTTTTTTTTAAATGTTCGGATTTTGAAAGTCCGTAACTCTTATAAGAAGCAAATCTCAGGATTGAAATTTTTGAAAATACAGTACTTTAAGGTAGCTACACATCTCCACAAAAGTAATGTGGAGAATAGATTTCTTTTGGGAATTATATGCCTTCAAAAATTGAAAATTTGTCATTTTTGAAGTCAAACTATTAAGCTGATTTTTGCTATTTGGGATACAATTTTCCTTAAATGTGTACTGGAGATAATAAAGGCTGTATCTTTCTGAATAAATTGGTTTTTGTTTCATCAACATCGGGTTCACCAGTTCCGAGTAATATAAGTTAATGCAAACTCCTCCAATTGCAAAAATCAGCATGTTTTGTAAAACAAAAATGGCTGTCATCGGAATTCAGAAAAAGATAAAAAAATTAAAATTAGTCTTTTTGGAATCTCTAATTATGTAGGAATCAACATACAAAAAATCATTTGATTATAAAATGGTCAAGCAACCAGCTCTGGATCACTTGTCATAGAATGACCCGTCTATAATTATATTTTAATTATAATTATTGTGATCACTAATAAGCTTAATTTTCACATTTAAATACCTTTATCCTAAAGCCTTTTGGTTACTTAGAACTTGAAATATGCCAAAAGCTTCTCTCGCCTAGCCAACTTTTGAAAGAACAACAATAAATGACTTGTAGTATCTTCTAACATGATTGAAAAAAAAAAAAAAACTTTTTTCTGTTCACCGCTTGGATATTCAATTTTCTCTACTATCTAATTAGATAACACCTTTTATTATGGGAATAGATTGTCATTTTCAGTCAGGTAGTCCATAGAATTCTTGAGATGTTTATGGATCTCACATAACCAATTTTAATTAGCTATGATTAATTTTAGTTAATGAATTTAGAAATACAGAACTGAATGCAAATGTGATGTGCAGGCAAATGAGGTAAGTGGTTAATTTAGGGAAGGAGCTGATATCAGGAGAAAAGACTGTCAATATTCATTTTAAAGAAGGAATCATACAGGCATCATAACTGCAGTGTAACAACTTACCACTGAAACATTGTAATGAATATGCCACCTTTCTAAATTTTGCTACTGACGAGCATAGCAACATTTAATCTCACAATTCTACTCCTTTGAACTGATATTAATTGACTTTGGTTTGTTGCCTTTAAACTAAGTCAAATTTCATGTAGAAAATTATTTTGTTAAATATATAGAGTCTGTTAAACTCTCAGCAATTTGAAGCATTTGTTGAACCTATATTTTTTATAATTTAAAATAAAGCAAAAATATATTTCACTTTCAATAAGATATCATCCTAGATTATATTCATATTTATGTCTCTTTTTCTAAGGAATTTGAAAAATTAGCGTCACGGAAACTTCGTATCAATGCTAAAGAAGCAATGACCATAGCTGAAAAATTGTATACCAAAGGTTATATCAGCTATCCCAGAACAGAAACCAACATTTTTCCTAAAGAGCTAAATCTTGTATCGTTGGTTGAGCAACAACGGGAAGATCCAAACTGGGGAGGTAAGATTTTCTAGTTTATTTTCTATTACTCATAAAAATAATTATAAATTACTTTAAAATTTTTTGTTTTATATTTTTATTTGAAGTTTTCTGTCTTTCTTTCTTTCCCACACTTTTGATACAAACATTTCCTACTTTTGATTAAAAAAAAAAAACGATCCTTTCAGATTGTGATGCTATGTATCTTACAACTTTGTGCCTGTGATTTCAGAATTTTTTCCCCATTTCATATAACTAAATAGTGATTTTTTCCTGTTCTTTTCAGCTTTTGCCGAACGTGTATTACAGTGGGGTGCTAATCCTCGCCAAGGAAATAAAACTGATAATGCCCATCCACCTATTCATCCTACAAAATATGTCAACACTTTGCAGGTTTGAGCTTTTTAATTTAGTCTGAAATTTAAAGTAAAAATTTATATCATTATTAATAACATTTTGTAAGAAATAAAGTTTAAATTTTGCTTGAAATACATTTCCTGTAGAATTTAGAGTTGTAACTTTTTGCTTTTCAGTAACTGTAGAAATTATCTTACTGAAAAAGTGTACTATATGAAAAGTTTTTTGAAGACATTTTTTGTGACATCTACTCTTTTCCTATAATAGAATGAGCTGAAATCTTGTTTTTATGAAACCCATAATAGTAGGCTTATTTTAAATCCTACACATGAGGGTTTGACATTTTAATGTGATGTGTTTGGAATTGCTAAATAATAATTTGTTTTAAATTGTAAGATAAAATTTGTAAATCATGAGAAGATTTTCAATTCTCATCTATACATCGCTGCATGATATATCTATGAATAGTGCCAAAAATTATAATTAATCTCATTTCTTTCTCATTGTTACAAATATTTATATATATATATGTATACGCATACGATCATGTTTCAGTGGGTGTCAGCGACGTCAATATATGATAATTTTAGTTTTATTTTGCTATAAGCTAAATGAACTTCTTTTACAGTAAATGTAAGCAAAAGGAAAATTTTAAAATTCAAATCTAAAATAAGGCTGGTCTGTATCGTTTCAGCCAATTAAGAGGACACATTATATAACTTTTCAACATTTTTTTTATTTGAAGTATTATTGCAAAAGTTTTGATACTATTGAAACTTAACAATCATATAAAGTCATCTTGAAAAGAAAAGAAAAATCATTTTGATGTGTCTGTTTAGTTAAAATTTAAATTTTTTTAATTAAAATTAAATTCCCTATTTCTTTTTCAAATATGAATATTTTTGCTTCAAATTTTATTTGTAGATTCACATAAATATACTATACAAAATTGTGTATGGATTTTTAGGTGTATCTATCGCTTAAATAGAGATTTTTTTTACTGTATTAGTGGTGAAAAATGAGAAAATTTAGCACTTACTCAATTTATATCTTGTATATAAAAAAAAACTAAGCAACTGAATGCTTATTGCATTCATAGTTTTATCATACACATAACAATAGGCAAGTCCAAAAATTTTAAAACAAGTAATAGCTTTTTAAAAACATGAAAGTGATGAAAAGTCCGACATAGAGAAAAAGCCTTTTAAAGTTGTCATTTGCACATTTGTCATTCTAAATCACTGCTGAAATATTAAAGGTAGAAATTCAAAACTTTGATGCAATAAATAGAAATATAAGAGCAACAAAATAAACCAATAAAATGAAAAGTGATATTTTGACCATTTTTGGGGTAGTGTGTCCCCTCATTAAAATTAGTTTAATGAAAATACAAAGTTAAAAATAAAGGCTTTTTTATACAAAAAAACGATTTTGATATTTCAGGGCAATGATAAAGCTGTTTATGAACTTGTTGTTCGACACTTCTTGGCATGTGTGTCGAAAGATGCTGAAGGCAAAGAAACCACTGTTGAAATTGATGTCAATGATGAAAGGGTAGGTATATATTTTGTAAAAAAACCTTGAATCTTATTTATTTCTATTTGCTTAAAAAGGATATGATATAAACAGTGCAGATGAAACGATAAGTAATAAATTTTTTAAAATTTGCAGTTTGCTGTTAATGGTCTGATGATTATTGCCCGGAATTATCTAGATGTTTACCCTTATGATAGGTGGAATGCTAAGGTATTTTACTCATTTTTGTTTCTTCACGATCTCTACAAGATTTTTTAAAAAATTTAGCATTACCTTTTCACAAAAACGCTAAGAATTGTGTTCCTGTTCTAATTATAATTATTTCTGGTTTTATTTGTTTGAAATGCAGACTTTTACCTGTGATGATTATACTTTAGATTAAAATTAAGTGAATGCTTTTTTTCAAAATTGTAGCCTTTTATTTTCTTTTTAAAAATTTTGTTAAAAGTGTGATATAATTTTATGTAATGAGAGTTTTTCAGAAATATACATTTTCCAAATTTTGTTATAGATTATTGGTGAATATTCCTTAAATGAATATTTTGAGCCATCAGCAATTGAAGTAAGTAATTATTCCAATTTTTGTATGATATCCATAATTTATGATCAATAATATAATATCAGTAATTAATATAATGTTTAAGTGATACTGCCAGGTTTGACTGATGTATAGTCACTGCAACACCCTCACCATAAGCAGATTGAGTTCCTGAATTCTTAAATAAATTTTAGTAATACCAACAAATAAATACAAAATTCCTTTTGAGTGAATATGAAAATTTTCCTAAATGTATGTTTCTTTTAAAAGTTATGACACCCACCTCCCGCAATTCTAAGGCACAAACCACTTCTGTTTATCACTAACTTTTGTATAAATTTATTAAGCCTCTTACATTTCATTTCATTTCTCATTGAAACAGCTTTTAATTATATCATTTTAAATACATGTAAGTATTCTGAAAACTAGTATTGTTTCTTACATGATAATTTAAACATCAGGGAAGAATCATTTTAAGATATAGAAAAAGTAAAAAGTATGTATTATCAATTTCATCATCATGACTTTTGATAAGTCCCATTTCAACACTAAAGGCAGTCTGTTATTAATTTCTTTAATATTTTTAAATTTAAATATGCAATTGTAAATATGCTTTTTAAAATTTATTCACGGGAGGTAAACATTTCAAAGAAACAAAAATTGAAATTTGATCAATTTTATGGATAAATTCATTCTTAGAATGCAAGCTGTCAATAGATGCTTCTTGGTCACCTACGTACTGCAGTATCATTTACTGTCTACCAATCAGCATATAGATGCCACAACATTAGGTCCAGTGCTTGCCTCGGCTACCTATATATAAATTGGAGACACTTGTTAAATGCTGTATGTGCATTATCATTATAGTATGAAATACATTATTTCATAGAATACCTAGTTATTTCATGAAATAATGATCAAGGTTAGTTAAAGCGTAACTCTCGCTTGTATTCTATCATTTAACTAGTTATCTCATAGAATCATAATCTACACCCCATTAAAGTGAAAAAACTAACATGATTCATCCTGCTTGTTAGTTATCTAATCTATTGTGATATACTGAATGATTTTGTTGTATACTTGTGTCATGTAGTTGCAAAACTGGCCATCTCCACTTTTCAAGAATTCATTTTTTGAAAGAATATAAGTCCATGTGACCCTCCTAATATCTCACCATCGTAAATTGCCTACTAGAACACATTGCCTAAACACTTCAAATGCCATACAGTTTATTTTTAAAATTTTGTTTTGACTAAATGTGGCAGAATATCCACTTTTCTCAAAACATTTCTTATTCGGAGATGGCCACTTTTGCAGCTACAGGGCACACTTTAACTATCTAACATTTAAAAAATGTATTTGTTTTGGAAATAATGCTCTGTGCAATCCCAAGTGCCCTTTTAGTAATCTCTATTGTAACTAATTATTTTTATTATGTCTTTGTATAAATAACATTTTGTATAATTCACTTAAATTGTTTATTTTACACTTTAACTGTATACCATTAGTTATTACAGGATAACTAATAAAAGTGTGGAATTATTAATTTATTACACATTTTAATGGTAACTTATGAACAGAGTGCAACAGAGCCAGCAAATACATTCTACTGCGGGAAAAGACTTATAAGCAAAAAGTTTGGTTTCAAAAATATTTAGATATCCATTTCCATTTGGACATCTACAGAGCCATAACGATGCTTACATTGAATTTCATGTAGCCCGCAGAGAAACTTGAGGAGTTGTCCTCCGTACTGCAATTGAAATTTATGACTAATCACTTCTGATTCTCCCAGTATTAGCTATTCCTTTTGGATACCTTTAACCTGGACAACCCACTATAAATAACCTTGAATAAATTTGAATGCAGGTTTGCCATGAAAATTATGGACTTGTTTTCTTTTTTTGCAAACTTTTAAGTTCTTATTGTAACAATCATCTTACGTAACTGACTCTACTTTTTGTACGACAAAGATAACAGAAATAGAAAAATTCCCGTTTCATAAATTAAATTTCCGAAGCATGGAAATCCAAATTTGATGAATCAAAAAGTAATAATGCTTAAGGACGTTTTTCTTTTTACAATCACTTTTACATTTAACGCATAATTTTCTCTCTAGATGGACGAAGGAGAAACCACTGCACCCAATTTGTTAACTGAAGCTGATCTTATCGGTCTTATGGAAAAACATGGGATAGGTTTGTATTACTATTTACTTTTGATTATATTGGAATATTTTTTATATAAACAGCAGAACTTGTTTAATGAGAGTGATTCTTAATGGAAATTAAAAGCTTATGATGATTAAAAATTTTGACATTTTAATAAGATTCAACTATCCCAGATTTTGCTAATTCTTCTTTGCTCGAAGATTTGTGCCAGCTTAAGATGGGCTTTCAGCTTGTCAACAATATCTCAGATCTGATTGTCACAGATTTAGTAACGAAAGTTGTAGTAAAAAATCTCGTGCAAATCGGCAGAGTGCTTAAAAAATAAAAAAAGCATGAAAAACAGAACTGATTAAACAATTGATAACTAACTTCCAATTGATAACATGAATTAAATGAAAAAGAAAATACTTCATAATTCAACAAAAAGATCTCTTGGATAAGTGGAAAAATAAATTCCAGTATAACTTCTATTTGATATTAATGGAGATCTGCATCCATGAATCAGCATAAAATAAAAAGAAGAAAAGAAACTGCTAAAATCAGCTAAAAAAAACCTGTAATAACTCCTATTTGATATTAAATCATCACAGAATCAAAACAGTATTCTGTGTGTATGCTAATTTGTAGACAGACTGTCTGGTCTGTTTTTTCCCCCCTCTTGGAGCCATACCCACATTCCTGAGCATTACGGAAAGATTTGGCCTTTTATAATATAGATGTATCAGATTTTATCAACCTCTTCTTATGTATCAGTTTTAAAGTTTTGTGAGGCATTTTAAGTACATGTTCTGTTTATAAGTTGATATGTGTTACTCAGCTAGACCGAACTATCAGCTAGACCAAGACTATCTTGCCTATGATATTTTTTAATGAAATTAATATTTATGTTATTGGATGTATTGATATAAGTAAATGTTGTCTTATTTGATATTATTTTTTTAATTTTCTAATTTTATTTTTATGATTGAATAGGTACTGATGCAACTCATGCTGAACATATAGAAACAATTAAATCTCGACTATATGTTGGAGTTAATGAGGGTGGTCGTTTCATTCCTGGTGAACTTGGAATGGGATTAGTTGAAGGTACAATTTATACTTTACGATTCTTATGACTTTCCCCCCCTGTTACTTCAGATATTTACTTCTACTGTTGTATGCAAAACATTAAGATCAAATGGGAATTGGCAAACTAAAATATAGAATAATGTAAAGTTTCCAAATGTATGTAAAGATAATATAAATTAACGAATATATGTAAAGAATATGAATTATAGTAAAAATTATATGTTATTAATATATAGACCACGTGCTGTACAAAATACTAAGCTATATATATTGCATTTTCAAAGTGATGGCTAGTATTATGTTTTCAATTTAGATAAATAGACAAGAGAAAATGATTTGACGTTTTGTCAAAAAAGGAAAGGGGGGGGGGGGGGGGGGGGCTGGCTGTTAATGTTTTTTTTTTTTTTTATTATTATTATTATTATTATTTTATTTTAATACCAGTATAGATTATACAGCTGTGTATACTTGTTCAAGTAGAAAATACTGTTCATTATATAAATTTTTTTGATGAATCTGAAAAATAATCGGGGTGATTTCATACATGAAATAAACAAATAAATTTTCATGAGTATTTGGTTGATATGGGTCTTACTTGGCCAAATATAAGATTCTGCTACTGTGAGGATGACAACCATACTTCTTTGTTAGTTTAATATGCTTTTATATAAAGTTTCATCCTCCCTGAAAATTGAACTTTTTTGTGGTAGAATTACCAAATTTTGCGATAATTATACCCCTCTACCTGCACCATTCATATCATTAATTAATTCTAGAAATCGTGGTCTTTAAGTGTTTGAAATAAAATTTTTCACCGAAATAATTTAAAGATTTCTGATATATATTGTCTTTATTTCTAGGATATGACTTGATGGGACTTCATTTATCAAAACCTAATTTGAGAGCTGAATTGGAAGCAGATCTTAAAAGGTAATGCATTTTGGTTTTCTTAAAAAAAATTATGATATTTCCGAAATAAATTTTGAGTAAACTTTTTCTGATGAACCTTGAAAAATAATCAGCGATTTCATGCATGAAAATAAACTAATAAATTTTTATGAGTTGTTATTTGGCCAAATGTAAGAGTGTCAGTGTGAGGAAAACATTTTTTGCTAGTAAAAAAGATCATAATTAGTTAATATATGTACTGTTTTGTGTATTTAGTTAATATAATATTAATATATGTATGCATATATTGTATACTAGCAATGTATTGATATACATGATTTTTCCTGATACGGAGATGTCATTTTAAAACAAGAACATATTAACTCCTTGGTCACTTTTAGTTGTATGCTGATTGTAATAAAGGGAAAAAGTGATTAAAATTTCAAGAGTGTATGTAAAAAATATATATACATCAGTAGGGATTTGTAAATTGTGGTAAAACTGTTTTTGAGAAATTTTGTAGATGTTATGATGTTGATTGTATGCATGAAATTGTGATGCATTTGGGTATTCGATTTTTGTTCTTTTTCAGGATATCAGAGGGAACGAAAGATCCTAAAGGTAAATTCTCCTTATGATGATTTTTTTTCGTGATATTTTTCTATTGGTTGTTTTGAAAAATTCATTTTTATGCAAAATTCTTTAATTATAGTGGTGCTTCAAGAACAAGTGGCAAAATACAAGGAATACTTTCTTGAAATTGTTAGACAAGTGAGTTTCGATTTTAATACTTTTTCCCAGTCTTTTCATTAGATATTAAATTTATTAGAAAGAGTATTCCTGGTTATAGCAGAAATTTACTCATTTTCAGCATTTGCAAATTTTTTTATGGTAATATGGTCAGAAATAAGATAACTTGGTAATTCTAGTAACATATTTATTTATTTTAAAAGCATCCATAAGTCTTACAGGTGTTTTTTTATGTAGTTCATTTTTTTGTATCTAAATTACAATAAAAACTTTTGTATGGTTAAAATGAGATCTTCAGTTGATTTTAGATGTATTTAATTTAAACTTATAAAATAAACATTACTAGAGGTCATCCAGCAGTTGAAATTTGACCGTAATTCATTGAATTTTTAAGTTTGAATGCTATTGAGGTTATTTTTTATTGAAACAGAAAAAAACCAGGCGGTTAAAAAAATAAATGTTGTCTGACTGTTGACCACAGACTTTTATGTGTTTGACATTCAGTATGAATGTAAACAATGAATGTTTTATTTTATTTAATTTAATGTATTAGTAATACATACTATATATAAATCCCTTAGAGACAATGTGTACTCTGTGCGACTGTTTGACCATGGACTAATATGTTTTTGATATTGACAGATTTAAATCATCTGCATTTTGTATTGCACTTCGAAGAGTTTTAAAAAATAAATAATCTAAATAAACTCCCTCTTGGAGTGGATTTCACTGCAGGGGGATTAAATCAATTACAAATCATCCACTCCGCATTCACTCGAAATTCACTTCTCTAATATTTGACTGTGTACAAATGTAAACAATGAATGTTTTATTTAATTTAATGTATTTGTAATACATATCATAGATAAATTTGATCTTTCTGCCCAATTTCACACTCCTCCGCGCTCGCAATGTGCTTAAAAAGGGGTGCAAAGTTTTTTCTTCACGTATTAATATATCGATTTGGGATTTTCCCTAAAATTGTTAGGTTTGAAGATACGATTAAGCTGAATAGCATTTATAAATCAGTAAGATTTTATTTATTTCAGAAGTTGAATAATTCTTTTATATTTATGCAGTACTCTTTGATTTGCTTTTTGTTTTTATCATTGAAAAATGGAATAGTTTTATGCATTATAATGATAAAAATGCAACTGTTAATGTGATGTTTTATTTATAACTTGAAAATCACCCATCATGGTATGACGGGTGCAAATTGCCTCTTCATTCGAGAGATTTCCCGTCAAATTTGACGTGTTCAAATAGATATATAAGCAAGAGAAATGTTTAACATTGATTAAAAACAAATAAAATAAACATATTTTATGACAGGAATTTTTTTATTTTATTTACATATTTCTTTATTCAAAAAATCTCTTGGTAAACAACATTCCATGTGAAGTATTTTTCGTTGTTTAACAATTTTATTATAATTCAATAACCATGAAATTCCCAGCTTGTCACACGTAAGTCAAAAGTTAAAATTTCAAAAGAATTCTTTTTCGAAATTCTAATCAAAACAAAGCACTTCTCTGCTTGTCAAACGTTACCAAAAAATATTAACAAATTATATCATCATGATTGCAATAAATAATCAGATGCATCATGACGTCCAAACTATATTACGCTCATGATATACCACTGACGTAATTTACTACTTTCTATTAAGAAATAGAAATTAATTTGAAATATATGCTTAATATAATTTAAAATTTCTCATGAACTATTGATCATAGCAAGATAAATTTTATATCAATCGATAGAAAATTTTGTTTCACTATTTTAGAGCTATTAAATTTGAAATTAGAACAACAATTACTCATTTAAATTTAAAATTACTGAAATTTAGGTTCTGCAACAATGAAATATTGCTTCTTAACATCTCACAGTGCTATGGTGTGAGTTTTATTGTTGGTGACGTCAGAGCATTACCAAGAGACATATTTGGGCTATTATATTAGTAATTTAATGAGATTTGTACAAAGATCATAAATTATTTGATAATCGTTAGAGCACATTAAATTTTATGATTTATCGGTTTCAATCATTTATTAAAACTGCAGATACTGAAATTTTATTCAGCAGTTTTCAATTTTATTTTTAGTAAATGTCTGGAGAAGTAAATCATGCTTGTTTTATGTTAGACTATACAAGTATATTGTTGCATTTTTCTGTAGAAGCTTATATTTTTCTTTCAAGATATTATCCAGAAATTTCATAAGAAATCATGCATAATGTTATGTAATCATTCATATTATGTGGACCAAATTTTTAAGTGTGGTATTTTTGTTTAATATGTTTTTCAGACTAAATATTAATTAATTTCTAGGCTATCAAGTTAGACAGTGCCTTAGCTACTTACTTTAATGTTACACCTGATACTGTAGTTGAAGGTAAGCAAGCAGTTTTGAAAATAATTTGAAGATTATATTTTTGAACATTTATTTTGAATTCCGTTGTTAGCTTAAAATCCCAGTATTGACTGTACATATTGTTATGTCTTTTATTGTGCTCTCTTTTAGATTATATAATGTGTTAATGAATATTGTAAAGTTAATGTTTTCTTATATCTAAATATACCTTTTATAGTACCTTAATGAGTATTTCTTTTTAAAAGAAAAAGAAAAGGCATCTTATCAATCTGTTTTAACTTTTTATATTCTAAGAAAAAGTGTTCCATTATTTCATTCTTTAAAAACAGTTAGCAAATAGAAGCTTATTATGATGAAATTGAATATGATCATCAGTTAATACATAATGCTGTCCCATATCCCTGTGCCTATAGAGTTACCTTTACAGTTATTGAATGGTAAATAGTCAATACAAATGGGACATATTAATTAATATTAAAACTTGGTCCCTTTTTAAAATAGAGATTATTTCTGTGGCAATTAGACTCGATCAGTATTGTAGGCAAATAAACTGGTCCCCAAAGGGAGTTGGTAATTAGAATGTTTGTTGATATTTCAAATTTTTGAACATTCTTTGTAGCATGAAATCACATTTTTCTTTGGCTGATATTGAACCAAACATACAGCTTTTTTTGCTATCTTTTTCTTTGTGCTATTGTAATGAATTTTTTTATTGCAAACTATATCAATACTATTCACAATTGCAGAAAATACTACTCCTCAACTTCTTCCAGTTATGAAGTGTCCCAAATGTCAGTCTGGTGATATTGTTATACGAGTAAAAAAAGACAACAAAGGGTTTGCTATATTTTTTCTATGTTGTTAATAATCTATGTTGTATAGATGATTTATAATTTTTAATAGCACATGTTAACATGAATATATGCTTCCAGGTCATAAAATAATATTTAAAAATTACTGAAGTGTTGTCTAATCTTAATATTCAGCTGTTGCATACTGAAAAGTCGCTTTCACAATGCTAACTGTAACAATGTATGGAAATGATACAGAAGGGTTCATGTTTTCTGTGAAAAAGAAATTAAAAATTGTATAGGGAAAAAATTAAATTTATGAAAACTTAGTTTTTGTAATCAATAATCTAAATTGTTTTAAAACATATTATAAAATTGTTTAAACTTTATATTGTCTTATATGCATACAAGCTTTTCATGAAGCTTTATATTATTTTTCTATCAATGATTAACTTTTATTTTTTAAATGCATTTCAGATTCTTTTTGTCTTGCATGTCATATCCAAACTGTAATGCAGTGATGTGGTTACCTGACAGTTTAGAGCAAATATCATTGACTGAAGAAGAATGCAGTTATGTATGTTAAATTTTGATCTAATTTCTTGAGACTATCTTATTGCTTAAAATATTTGCTCACCCCCTCCCTTCTACATTTTTTTTCATAGTGGATGTGCCTTTAACCCTCCAAGTGTCCAAGTATTTTGATCTTTTAACTTTAAGTTCAAAGCTATGACCTTTTAACATGCATAATGTGTATAGGCTGGTATACGCACTGAAAATTGTGATTCAACATGTAAAAATCCTTCAAACCACTCTACAGGCTGACTGTTGTACGTAGAATGATCAAATGTGGCATGTAGTTACTTCTTAGGTTGTAAATGCTCACTAAGAAAGGAACTTAATAGTTTTCCTCAATAATTTTGGAACATATTAATATACAAAAAACTATTTTAACACCGCTTTGAAGTGTTAGAAAATTAACTTTTTCAATGTTACATATTTCATTTCAAAAAGAGCAATTTTTTGTCTAATTTTTAATAAATTTTTGAAAATATTTTTAAGTATATTTTACAGCAATAAATGCTTTACATTGTTTTCACTTAATGCATTTAAACCTTCGTACATTGCAACAATTTTAAATGCATATTTTTGTGTGTGTCTTATCACTGCTATATAATTAAGAGTAAATTTTTAAAATAATATAAAGATAGATGAATCAAGCCTAAAACAGTATCATGTTACAGTATTTCGGATTAGGGGTTCAAATCTCTTTAAATTTTTTGCACATGCAACTGATGCTTGTGAATTGATTTTAATGCTTGGGTTAATAATATGAAAAATTTGAACTAACCTGTGGGCGTAATCCACAAAATACATTATAAGTTAGCTATTTTTGTATGCGTTTTTAGGATTAATATTTGTCCAAACTTTTCTTTTAAATGCATCCAATGATATAAATAGACAATTACCACTTTTATTATACAATTACTTAATACTTTTTGTGTCTTAAAAATACAATAGCACATTATTATTATTTTCACCTGAAAGCTCCTTTTCACTTTAAATTTGGATATCTTCAAATTCCTTAATTTTCCATTCTCAATAAAGTTCTCAATTTCTTTTTTTTTTTTTTTTTCTTTCTTTTTTCGTACCTACTTTGGTGCCTGTTTGCTGTATAAAAAAGCTTCTATAGGTATTTCTAAAAAATATCTTTTAGGAATGCTTTCAGTTTATTATTATTATTAAGGACTATCCATTTAATTTTTTGATGGACTTTTAAGCTTTACTGTTTATCCCCACTTTCTTAAAACATATTGCAATTTAGAAATCATTTATGTGAAAAATGTATTAAAATAAATGTCTTTTAGTGTCACCCTAGGGCGATAAAAAAAGTGAAGCTAAAATTTAAAGCTGGAACCTTGATGCCCTTCTACCCAGATGAGTATGTTCTTGCTTTAAGTGCCTTTATATTCAACAATTGTTTGTTTGTAAATTTAAAATCAGCCTAAAATTAATTCATGGCAGACTAGTAAAATATAAAAACTTTGCATGCATTCTTTTTATCTTCCTGTGTGATTTTTTTAGCTTGGATCTAATAGCTGTCAGTTTAGTTGCTTAAATCCTTTAGCCATGTTGTGAAAGTACAGTTATAATGTTACCATGTTAAACATCTTCCGAAAGAAAAAGAAAAGTCTGCATTTTTTTCCTAACAAATAGTGCATTGTTTAAATCAAATAATATGTCAGGACTTGATTGTAGCTGTCACAATATAATTCAGCATTGTGTTTTTCTTTTACAAAAAAAACAAACAAAAAAAAAAGGCTTTCTCATGATATCAGTAACTGTGAACAATGTCTGTAAAGGCCTGTCAGTTCAATTTTATGCTTATTTTTATCTATTTTCAGTGCTAATAGTTCTTTATTTATTATTCAGATTTGTGAGTTGCTTAGGAGGATGTGAGCCAGATCTTTTGGAAATGATGGGATGTCATCCCATCAATCCCTCCCGAAGTAAATATCTTTTTTTTTTATCTTGTTTTATGTTGTCCAAGAAAAAAATAGAACAATGCATGCATGCTTGTTTGTACCTTTATTCATGTATACTTCAAAATCTATCATGCTCATATGCATATGACCTATAATGTGAAGTAAGTAGTTTGCATTAAACATAAACATTCAGGACATGTACAAAAAATCTATACATATTATCTATAATTGTTACATAAACAGTTAATGTAATAAATCAATGTAATACTACTCTTTCAATGAATTATGTCAGATTTGTAGTGTAATAATCTGTAAGATTTTGCTTAAAGTAAATGTAGTAATTATATTACAGTGTGCTTTTTCAAAGGGTGAATCCATTCTGAATTATATTTTAAAATTTTCTGTTCCAAGAATGCATGAACATGGCAGTGGAATTGAATTTAAAATTAAATTCAATTTTCTCAATCATTACTGAGATATACACTTATTAAAGGAATGTTACTTTACTTTAATTTCAAAGAATAAGCAGAATTTAGAGATTCTTTTCATGGTTTCTGTGCAGCTAGAAAGTCAGTCATGAAAAGTCATGAATTTTGCTAATGGTTTAATTTTGTCATGAAAAGTTATGATTTACAGAAAAAATTGAGTAAAAGTCATGAAAAACTATAGGATGTCATGGATTCGCCAGGCTTTAATAGCCCAGGTTTTAATCACCTAATAATAAGTTTAAGAAATTTATATTATTTATTTGAGGATTCTCCAGCTAGAAGAGCAGATTTTACTAGAATTACAGGTTGTTCTATTTTTCCGAAAAAATTTTGTGCTGTTTGATGGCTAGAAAGCAGTGATTGCATAACAAGACCCATTGAAATAGTTAAGCCAGTCATGAAGTATCTATCACAATTAAAACATACTGATAGCAAACTTATGCCTCTTTGAAAACGTCTATGAAAGATCCTTTCTTAAATTGCAAACTTGCTTTCGTTAGATCATTGTCACTACAATGTGAAACTTTTTTGACAAATTTTCAAAGTGAAAAAGTGTGTGTGCCCTTCTTGTATGCAGAATTGTCTCGGCTGTTAGGAGGAATCATAAAAATATTTGTCAAGCCTGAAAAAGTTGTTGAGGGCTCAGCATTGTTGAAACTTGACCTCAACTCTAAAGATAGTCTCTTAGAAGCTAAGAACATATATATTGGCTTTGGAGCTAAAAAATACTTGAAAGAGTTAAAAATAGCTGACAAGACAAAGCTCTTTATTTTTTTCTTCTGGACTGTCAGAAAATTTTGCAGAATTTGGCTCAAAAAATTATTGTTAAGAGCCCACTCAAATATAAACTTGTTAGAGGTTTATCCAGCTTGCATCCTTCTGTTAGGTTGAATAATTCAAATATTGGGTTAACTCGATTTAACATAGTTCTTGAAGTACTACATAATGCAAACCAAATCAATCACCGAGACAGTGGCAGAAAGAGGAAAAGACCAATATGCATCCTTTTGCTCTGTTGTCAAAGAAAGACATCAAGAAATTTTTTTGTCTGATGAGTGCAATCTGGAGCTGGATAACTTTTACTATGGATTATTGTCAAAGGAAAAAAAAAATTGAAAGATCTGTGGCAGGTTGTAAAATTATGCTTTATAATTCTCCCATGGAAATGCTTCAGTGGAAAGGGTTGTTTGAAGAAAGAAAAGTTTGGTTAATCAGAGACGAGCATACGATGGAATTAAACCTCTTGGGGGGAGTTGAAAATGTCTCTATTACTAAAAGAATGTTGTTAGCTGTTCATGGTGTGAAGCATCGGTATAGAGCGGATTTAGTGAGGAAGAAAGAATATTTAGATAAAAAAGCATCGAAGACACAAGAAAAGAGAAAATTAGAAAATGAATTGCAGCAGTTATATAATCAGAAAAAGAAAATTCGATTGGAAAAAGAGAAGGAAGAAACTGAATTTGAAGAAAAAATTCAAATTTTGGAGGAAAAGAGAAAATCCTTACTGTGAAGGTTCAAATTAAGTTTAAATACAAGAACTTAATACAGAAATGTAGATAATCATTATCGTGATACATTAAATATTTTTGAAAAATCATCACCGTTGCATTATTTACTGCTAATTTTACTTTCTTATCATTTGGCTAAAGTTAATGAATTCAAATTGAATTAGAAAAATTTTGGTTGCATTTACAAAACTGCTATATGATTAAGCTTAGATTGGATATGGAAATACAATAATTTATTTCTATGTACACGAGTTTGTAAACATTTATAAGTACTTTTTCTATCCCAAAATTCCTGTATTATATCCAAACGCATACCTTTTGTTTGCATTTACATAAGACGTTTAATTCGTATATACTTTAACAAAAGCATTTCTAAGTCATGGAAAATTATTGGCCGTAATCAGGGAAAGTCCTGGAAATTCATGATTTTGTAACACTGTATTTTGGCAGATACTCTGTCTTTTGTGCACTCTAAAAAAGTGATAGGTCTTTTCTAATGATGAAATTTTTACCTTTTTTGTTTTGTAAGCTTTCTTTATAATATTTAATTTTATTTTATAGATTCAAACAGTAACTCATCAACAGGATCTTCATCTAGAAATGCTAGTTCTGACAGTGGGTATGAGTCAACTAGTCATGCTTCCTCCAGATCCAACAGTCACTTTTCATCAGGATTTTCCACATCATCTAGGTCACAGTCAGTGTCAAATAATGCCTTTTCTCGCTCTAATGGTCATCCTTTATCAGGATCTTCATTGCCTTCAAGATCACAATTTGCCTCAAATAGTGCCTTCATGGGATCTTCAGCATCAAATTCTAGACAAACCTCATCTAGTCAAGTACCAAGGAATCCTTTTCGGTTAGAGCATATGTACTGTTACCATTTTTGTATTGTCTGTATAACTTTTACAGATTAATGATTTGTTGGTCTGAGGTGGTTACATCAGGATATGAATTTTTTTAAGAAAAGACAAAACAAAGGAGTTAATATTTGCATGAATGTTTCACAAAAATCAACACAGTGTATATGTTAATGAATACAATCATTCATTCACTAGATCAGAGGTTCCCAACCTGTGGTATGCGTACCCCTGTGGGTACCCGAAGGACCAGTTGGAGGTACGCAAAATCAAAGTCGGTAATGGCGGACACAAGAAAATATAAGGAATAAAAAAAATGCAAATCGTGTGAAAAGTAAATTTGTGCGGAATGAAATGCAAAATCAAAAATAAATCCTGCAAATGTTATTAATTCGAGCTATTTGACTCTTAAACTTACCTAACCTCTTAACATTATTGATAGAAACTTCTTTGTATAGACAGATGGTTGGTTGGAGGGGGGAGTGGATATGACAGTAGGGGGTACGTGAAAATAAAAATACTCAAGGGGTGCGCGAAGAAAAAAAGATTAGGAATCCCTGCACTAGATTAAGAAAATATATACTTTTTCAAGGTAAACTTAAGATTTGCACTCTTTAATTATATCGTATACTATATTGAGATAAAACTTGTACTGAGTTGTCTTTCAACTTTAGAGTCAAAAGCCCGAAATCCCCCCCCTCCCCCGGAAAGAGCTATAACCTTGTCACATTGTGATGGGATTAAATAGTATTTAAACTTTAGATTATGAGGCAGAGGAAAACTTAAACTCCCTTTTTTGAATTAATCCCTTTCCCTCTTTTTTTTGAAGTAATTAGAAGATAAGGTCTGATGTCACTTACATGCCCATGGAGTTGTCTGTGATGTTTTCTTTTATTAGCAATCAATCTACCCATTGCACCTAGAATGACTAAACAAGAAAGGGAAGAAATCATTCAGTCAGGTGATTAGTGGAATGACAGATTAGTTAAAAAGGGGGGGGGAGATAAATCATTTTTTATTATAGCAATGTGGGAGAAAAGTTATTAAATGTACCTTTACTCAGTGGTAAGCTCTTAGTTGTCCAGTGTTCAAGTATGTATATTGCTTCGCTAAATACTATTCAAATCTATTCTATTACTTAATGGAATGGAATCGTATTGGAGCTTAACACACACCCCTCCCCTGCCTGAATTTTTATAAGATTTTGTGATTTATTGATGCAGTAAATATTAAAAGTGTGTTAACTGAAATAAGTGTTACTTCATTCCTGATAGGCCTGTTCCGGCTTCTAATAATAGACCTGCTTCATCAAATGATGATATTGTTTGCAATTGTGGCAAAAAGGCAATTGTTTTAGTTGTCAGAAAAGATGGACCTACAAAAGGTAAGATGAGAATACAAGTAAAATTCCAAACAAATCTGAATAAAAATATGTGCATCCTTATTTCATTTCATCTTATGTAAACTAAGAACGATAATGATGTTTCGAGCACTTTTTATTAAAAGGAAATAACAGTAAAAATTTTAAAAAATAAAAAACTTTAAGAAGAATTGTAACTACTTGTATAAAGTGCCCACTAATCGTGGTCCAGCCACTAATTTCCAAACTGTTACACTTAGGCATATGCTTCCATTTGGAAAAATGCTTTAAATATGTAAAGTATTATATTTTATGTTGTTTGAGTTAATAATTGTACTACTGAAAAGATTACAAAGTCTAGATTTTTATACTGTTCCCTGTCCTTTAAGTCTTATTTAGTAAAATATTCTTAAATGGTCTGAAACAGCTGTATTCAAAGCTTCAGAACTCGATCTGTTTTAGCCGCAGGGGAGTGGAACCTTCTTATTTAAAATGTTAGTATGCCAAGAATATTTATAACATAATGAATATGCCAAGAATATTTATAACATAATGAATATGCCAAGAATATTTATAATGTAATGAATATGCCAAGAATATTTATAACATAATGAATATGCCAAGAATATTTATAATATACTGAGTATGCTAAAAATTGTTATAAGATAATAAAGAATGCCAAGAACATATATAATGAAATATTATTTATAGGACTGGACGACTGTATAAAAATTTAGACTTTGTAATTTTTTAATAGTACATTTATTCATTGAAACGACATCAAATGGTTTAGAAATTAGCTATTGGGCCACAACTAGAGTGAGCACCCTGTATTATTTAAAATTTTTATTTAAATGACAAGAGTGTCCTAACATTTATCTCACTTGTGTTTATTTTTTCCCTTTAAAATTGTTTCTTTTCTGTACTGTGATATAGGAAGGCAGTTTTATAAGTGTCCTGAAATGTCCGACAGTACTAAATGCAATTTTTTCCTGTGGAAAGATGAAGAGAATTCTGCCGAACCACAAAATACATTTTCAGGAGTTCAAGACAACTTTACTTCCAGGTTAATGACAAAAGAGTAAAACTTCTTGTTCTTCAACTTTATTTTTATTATAAGTATTATTATTCAGATGTATTTGAAAAAGTGACCGATATTGCATTCATCAAAAGTAATTATATTAAAAATTATAATTATTAGAAATTTGATTAAAAACATAAAAATAATTAATTCCCCCATGTAAAATTATGATATATTTATCAGGTGAGTTTTCAACAAATTATTTTTAAACTGAAACTTGTAAAGGTTTTCAGTAGGCATTTTTGGCAGAGTTGAAGAGTTTTTAATCATGTGTACAATTTAAAAGAAATTGAATATATTATATTGGAAACAGAATCGAGTCTTAAAAGAGCAAAATAACTCTAAATTAAAGAAAAGGGATAATTTAATTTCCGAAATACTAGGTTTAGTCAAAGCAATTGCACCAATTACTGCTCACTCTCAGATACAGAATCCCTCCATGGTTTTGTGCATGCCCCAGGCAGAGTTCATTTCACCAAAATAGGGGTGAAGTGAAAAATGGAGTGGCAGATGTTTACATTTTACTTAGGCATATATAGAAACATTTTATTTTCATTTATTGATTTGCTGTAAAGATTGCCTAAAAAATATTAGGGATGTAACAAATAGTGATTTGGTCGAATATTTGGTATTCGGTCAAATTTCAGACTGGATAACATACTTTTTAAAACATTTTTCTTTTGATTCTAAATAAAATACTGCTCAAATTTTAAATGGAAAAAAATGATTTTTTTATTATTTGCACAAAAAATATTAACACCTTGATGCATTTTTTTTAAATATTCTAAATATCTTAATTCCAATAATAAAAATGTGAGAAATCCTCTTCCTTTTAAACTTGCTAAACAAAAATTTAAAAAAGTCATCATTGCAGAACATGGCAATGGCAAAACATAAAAGTAAACTCAGAGGATAAATGAAAGTTATTAGAAGTAAATTCCTATTTTTATTTTTAAAAAAATCTTAACACCTAGAATAGAATGTCCACTTAATTGGTGGAGGGGGAAAAAAAAAAATCCAAGAGAGAGAGAGAGAGAGAGATTTGCAAATTTACCAAGAAAATATCTTTCAGCTCCTGGAAGCACAGTACATAGCAAGCGCTTATTTTATGAAGCTTGTAATATATATTTATGAAACCAAACAGAACAGACTTCTTCCTGAAAATGCTGAACAATTATTGTTCTTGTAACATAATTTCAGGCTTTACGATGATAAATGATATGCAACATTATTAAATACACTTATGTACAATGCAACTTAAAATTGGATTAATGTTAGGAGATTTTTTTCCTTAATAATTATACTGAAATGTAATTCTGCAATATTCTTTACTAGCAGTACGCGCACGGTGTTGCCTGTGGAATCAGGACTTCAACAAAATGAAAAAAAAAAAAAAAACGCCCACAATGACATGAAAAAGTTTTGAAAGCAAAATCAAAACAAAAGATACACATTATTGATTTTCCCGCTTATTTTTTTTCGCGATAAAGAATAATAAAAAATTGCAACGTGAAAATTATTATACTGCAAGCTAAGTATGCGAGATGAATAAATACGTTAAGATACTGCCGTAAATAATAATCAGTCATTCAATTCAAGGTTATGACGTCACCTCCCCTTGAACCAATCACATAGCCATCTGCGTGCCGAAGAAGTGCCGAGTGAGGAACTCTCTCCATAAAAATAACTCTCAACCGCCCAGAAAAAAATTAATTTAAATAAAAACTTGAAAAGATATTTTAATCGTTGTTTTAAATCCGACACAACCGTTCTACTTATAAGCTGAAAAAAATTGAAAATAATAGTGTTATTAGAAAGTCGGATGCAACAAATTTAAAATCAAAACTAACCTCTTGATGCCAAAACTGGGTATTTTTTAAAAATTTCTCAAAATTCTGTAAATTGCGTTAGAAATTCAAAACTAACTTCATTTGAACGGAAATCGCGTGCTCTTTCCGATGGTGTATCTATTTTTGTCGTACAGTTATTTGAAACCATTCTATTGAGAAATTAGCGCGAAAAATCAAACAAAACAACACAAAACATTAAATAAAAAAAATTCTAGATTAAATTTTAAAATTTCGGCTTCGATGTGCATTCAGTCACCATTACGACTACCTGTGTGCCAAATTTCATGGCTGTAAGCGCAATAGCTTCGTCTGGACATTGCAGACAAACACACACACACAAACATTGCCTTTTATAAGTATAGATTAAATACATTTAAAAGCGCATTTAAAAAAATTATTACTCTGAATATATTCGGCCGAATATCAGTTTAGTATTCGGCAAAAGCACCGAATATTCGTTACATCCCTAAAAAAAATACTCCTTATCAAATGAGGGTCCTGACCTAACAAAGAACTCTGGAAAAGTGCTTTTCTTACTCATTGCCTATTGTCCCTTTTCATAATAAAATCATCCAAAATTACTAGTCTCTGGTTTTGAAATGAACAGTACAGCTGGCTATAACTTCCTTGTAAACAACGATAGGAAGAATATACATATACATTTGAACACAAAACAGACAGAAAGTTTTGTTTGCATACATAATAGTTAACCTATATAACTTTTCTTCTCGCACGAGCAACATACATTTCACTTATTTAAAGCATTCTCTATGCATACCTTCATTTTGTTCACTTTTCTATCCAAGGGAAAGTTTAGACTCTTTGACATATCCAATCGAATGAAGACAGAAGAAGTAATTTCAAAAGATTTAGATATCCTCATGCAGAGCATGCATGTGGCTATTGATGCACATCAAATGACGGAGGACATGCTTCGCAGTTTTTGGCTTGAAGTGGACTGTCACATGGATTTTGCCCGGGTGGCTAAGGGTAATCATATAGGGCAATTATTAAGCATGCAAACAAAACTTTAAGCTTTCTTCAGTTTTGTGTTCAGAATTTTTCTTCCTATCGTTGTTTACAAAGAAACTATAATAATTTGTAATTGGTGGCATTGTTTTGAATAACCTGGTATATATTGATTGATTGTATGATAGAATAAAGGTATTTTGTAATGTAACACAAGAATATACGTTGCAGTTTGAAATTTTGCTGAAGAAAAATTTAAAATTTTGATAGTTTTTCAGATTACTGATGTAAATTAGCATTACTTTAAAATCAAGAATGTATGTGCTGAAATATGTGATCTTTTTTTATATATATAAAATTGTAATTTTCTGTTTTCAGACACCCAATTTTAACTTTTTGTAAAAATATATAAACAGGTTATTTAGGTTATCTGTCTTCATTCTTGTTTGTTTCCCTGCATTTAACATTTTATATTTTTTAAAGGTTTCAACCCAGTTCAGCTCAAAATGAGAATTTAGAGAATGAAACTCTATGCAGATGTAATCTGCCTGCAAAATTGTAAGTCATTTACAGTTTTAACCCATATTTGGGTTCTTCAACATTATTTATTTTTGCTGCTTTAAAAATTATAGTTTTGATCTTCTCTTAAATTTAATATCATAACTGATCATTAGTAATAATATTGGATCACTGATATCATATTTTTCACTGTATTTTTTGTAGAACATTTGAAAATACTGTTATTAACATAAATACCTATTTTTGGTATCAATTACCAACAAAAACCATATTCAGAGGCGATTATATTCCGGATTTATCTATTGAATTTGAATTTTTATATTTGAATTCCAGATTTTTTACTTTCTCAAATCTGGAATTTACAGACTTTTTCAGATTCACTATCTATCTCAAATTTGGTTTTAGAACAAATATATCACTAAGATATAGTAAAATTGTAAGACTTTTAGATATATCAAGTTTAGTGAAAAAATCAAACTTCTTGCCTGAGAAAATTAGTGAAAATCCAGCCATTTTTTAAAATATGCATGTGTGCATTCTGATTTATACCAAACTATGCCAAATTTTTATCCCATAGTAGTTTTAATGATATTTAAATGGAGTTGCAAT
>BGPR01003933.1:83685-123827 GCA_013235015.1 Araneus ventricosus
GGAGGTGCTTCATCATCCAGTAGGAGATCTGCTAATTCTGATGATGGTCCTCCAAGCAAAAGAAAATGTGGAATCTGCAGCCAACCAGGTATGTAAGATTTTTATTTACTTTATTGGAGAAAATGCTTTTAGAAGTTTAAATTCTTCTACAGAATTATTTGTAAAACGTTAATAAGATTTTTTTTTTTTGTAAAAATTATTCTAAGTTTATATGCATATTTAAAAAATAAATTCCAAGAACTGAAGTTGTGAAAATTCAGATATTCAAAATGTCATTTGTGTAGCTTTATACAAATAAACTTAGAATATACAAAATTAGAAACATAAAATTAGAATGCTCGTACAAAAAGAAAATAATATTTTTCAAAATTTGTAATGTTCTCATGGATAATTTATATTTGTCCCCTTGGTTTATAGTTAGTTACCAATCTTTTAAGAAAGACAAAAATTGGGAACAGGTATTATATGAAAAATATAACATTTCTTAATGTAAAAGATGTATCAGAGCAGTAAGGCTCCTGAATAAGATCAATATCTTTTATTTTTGATACAATATTTCCTTCAATGCACTATAAAATTTTATGCCCTTTTTACAAGACTATGCAGAAAGAAAGGATTCAATTCTTCATCTTTATATTATAGAAAGGATGAAGCAGGAATAAAGTGATTGGAAGCAAAAATTGAGAACCTTTTCCTATTTTTATTTGTATACATTTAGTTTCAGATCCTCATTCATAAATGTATACTGAAGTTTAAATCTGAATTTTTAAATTCTAATGTGCTATTTGAAACAGCTAAGTTTTGTGTATATTTCAGAATAAATTCATTGCTCTCTAGGAGTTTTCAGAATAACCGAAATTTAGCTGATTGCTTTTTAGCTTGCACGATGCCAGATTGGTTTCTTTCAAAATGCATTTATTTAAAAAAAAACATGCATCTAGAAGCTGGGAGACTTCAAAATATCAACAGTATCCCAGTTAAACATGAATTGTTATTTTATAATAGGAATATGAATGTGTTATTGCCATGTTTGAGAGCTACAACTTATCCAACAAAACAATTAAGCTATTCAATTTTCAACTTATTTCTTCGCTGCTTTGCAAGCAACATGAAACTTTAGAACATATTCTTTTCCAATGTTCAAAAAACAAAGACATAATATGAGAAGAAATTGCATGTTTCCCTTAAAACTCTTCCTGGACAGATTCTTATAAATTTACAAGCCATGATTAAAGTAATTTAGAGTTAATGCAACTTTTTGTGCACATCCATATTAAAAAATCCACTTTAATTAATGAAATAAAAATTAACTTTATTGTGACTGTTGATGTATTAGTAATTTTGCATGATTATAGTATTATTAAAACTTTATAAACTGTTTTTACAATGTAGTTCAATAATATTTGTTATTTTTGCAGGTCATAACAGAAAGAAGTGTCCACAAAATAGATGACCTATATAAGTGTACAAAATAGTTTTCTAGTAACTGTATATATGTACTATATAGACTGTAATATAAAGATTTTTATTCTTTTGAATTTATTGTCATTGAAGTAATTTTTAGCACATATATATTAGATTTAAATCATTCAATTAAATCCTATATATGTATCTTTAAAATTTTGTATTGAGCCATATTTTGTTATTACAATAATGCTACTTTAACACACAGGAGTATCCATTCCGATCATGGTCCAATATCTAATTTCTAAACCATTAGTCGTATAGTTCGATTTGGAAAAATGCTTTAAATGACATAAAGAATTGCACTTTGTTGTTTGTGTCAATTAAATCAACTGAAAAATTTGCACAGTCTAAACTTTTGTACTAATCACTAATAGTCTCCAATTCTAATGTGTCAAGATTATTTTACTAAATACGACTTATAGAACCGGAGGACCATATAAAAATTTAGACTTCATCCTTTTTCCAGCAGTATATTTATTAACTCAAATAAACTGTGACTCTTTGTCATTTAAAGCATTTTTCCACCTGGAAACATATGACTATCCTTAACGGTTTAGAAACTAGATATTGGCCCAGAGAGACATCCTGCATTTATTTATATACTAAAATATGGCTGTTGCATTTTGTGGCACAAGAGCCAGTATTGACTATGCTGCACCAAACTAAAATATGGCAATAAAAGAGATCAAACATATTACACACTTTCAACCGAGCCCGTACGATCCTGCGGGTTAGTTATATTTCTGCCTTCTGGTTATTTGTATGCAGTAAATGCTGGAGGGAATTATTTTTGTTTCCAGAATCTCTACAGATCTATTTTTCTCATTAGATGGTAGGTACTGTCCATTTTTGAGTTGTAGTTGGCGTTTAATCAATTGGTTGCAAAAATGCATCCGGTCTGAAAGGGATAAGGAATAAAAGTTGCTGTTCCAGATAGCTGCTTAAATGTGGTTTGAATTAAGATTAAAATTATACACTTTACCAGTTTTAGTGCTATAATACTCTACAAAAAAAATGATAAGTTGAAGAAGAATCAACGTTTAAAATAATCCGCAGGAATGTTTCAACTACCAGTCTTGCAATCAGAATTTTTCTAGCTTACAGTAATCTTTACAATTTTCAGTTGTAGAGGATATTTTATGTGTCATGAAAATTATCACAGTCCCTCTTGTTGCAGAATCTTCAACTTTTTTAAAGAAAAAGTTTCATATTTTGGGTATGCTCTTATTTTCTTTGAGAAGGAAAAGGTTACAATCCTGATGTTGAAACACCAATTGAGGTTCCAGCCTATTAAGGCATTAACCTTCTGCCTTGTCTTGTTGCTCAAAAATTTAAAAATTGTTACCAAATGTCAGGCAACACATAAATGAAAGGAAGATAAAAATCAATGCAGCAGAAAAGTATGAAGCAAATGTATTTTTGTAGAAACAGGATTCTACATTAGTAGGTTTAAATTATTTCTTACACCTGTAAAATATTTGTTTTATACAGTGAAACCTCTCTGAGCGGCCACCCCTCCATTCCGAGAAAAATTGGCCGCTCGGAAGGGTTTTCGTTACAATTACAAGATAATTGCTATAATACATAATATAAACGAGTCTGACACATATTTCTTATTTAAAATGAAGTTTGAGATTTATCTAAAGAGAAAATAGTATTTTATTTAATAATTTTTTACATTTTTTGAAAAAAGGATACAATTTGCGACTGTTTTAAGTTTTTATCCTTCTCGGGAAAAAACAATTTTTTCCAAGTTCGTTTGTTAAATGGGATGTGCGAACCCACCCGGCGGCCGTTGCTAGGGGTTATTTTAACATTAGGTCTATGGGCCGAAAAATTCGTGCCACGAAAAAGTGGCCGTTAAGAGGGGTGGCCGTTCGAAGAGGTTTCACTGTACTACTTTTTGGCTTGATACTGCCAACCTAATATTCCTTCCCCAAAACATATTTTGGTGTTCAGTAAAAATCGGGTAAAATTTTGTCTTCTATTAGATGAATACAATTTTAGAATTTTTTTTGTTATAGAGTGGGTCTCAAATAGTCCCACAATGCAACATGAGTTCAAGGTGATTCAAAAAATATCCCATCATGGATATTTATGCATCAAAAAAGGTAGGACACTTTTAATACTGCCATGCCTCAAAGAGTTAAACCACATATTGATTTTTAAAAAGAATTTATAAAGTATTTCAAATGGCCAAATAATTTGCATAATACTATGTTAGTCAAAATATTTGAAGTAGAGTTTGTTCATCTATTCAAAAGGTAAACAGATTTTGGGTGCTCAGTACAAAATTATGATTTCTGACAGAAAATGACAAGACCTTAAAATTAAATTATTTTATAATGTATACAAGAATATTAGAAGACCATAAGATATCTCAACTCATCTAAAAGTACAGTAGTAATTTTAACTATAAAGAAACATGTAGAATACTAACTGAGTTTTATCAAATTGGCCAGATTTCATGTTTAACAGTATTGAAATATGGTTTATTAAAATAGAACATATCACCATTCTATTTTGAGAAGAAAACTTTTTAAATTAAACACTTTTATTTTTTATTAGTACCACATCACTCTAGATATTTGATTATTTTTCAATTATGCTTAATAAACCTCTTTAGGCAGGAATTTCAAAAACAGAAATAAGTATTTTTAATAGAAGTGGCATTAGATTTCATTATAAACAGGCGAGATTAAACAGTCTAAGTAATAAAGCCAGGTAGAGTTAAAATCAAAATGCATTTAAATAATTTTTTAGGTAAGTTAACAGAAAGGCATTGTTTTGGAAGGAAATTTGAATCATTTCAACTTTTACTTTTTCAACAAAGCAGTACTAATGGTAGACAACACTAAGATTAAAGTAAACTTATTTCACTTTAGGAAGTTCTTATTGCTTTCTTAGTAGATGAATCACTTACCATCTTCAGTCTTTAAATACGTATAAAACTAAAAAAATGTTCAATCTTTAGTTATCTTATTTATATTTTCTAATCTCCTTATTCTTATAGTCTTCAGTTCAATTAGAAAATAATTTCTACTGTGAAACAAGAATTTAAGGGTAAATTCAAGTTTTATAAATTTTCTAGAATCAAAAGTATAAAATAATTTCAAAACAGTATGGAATAAGAAATTTAAAATATAAAATGTTATCAGTCCAGAAGTTCTACACCTTATGTATTCTGATTTCTATATCACAAAGGAACTCGTGGTGAGAAGAGAAAAACAAAAAAACTTCCATATTCTTAAGGCAGCTACATGAATAAATATACTGTCAGGCTAAGCTTAATTTCCTAAATTTGGCAGTGGAATGTCAACTGGATGTCTACAAATTTTAAGGCATCAATTAATAATATATTAACCTCAGTAAAAAAACCTTGCAATTAAGACTTTAAAGCTATATAATACACTGGCATTTAAATGATGCCAAAGTTTTAGAAATTCAAAGATCTTTACCAAGTGCTGTTTTATCTACAAAATATAATTACTCCAATACTTATAAATTGGTGCCTCTTGTCTGAAGATAGCAGTTAGAGGTAGAGAATAGGGATGTAATGAATATTTTTGATTTATAATAATTTTTTTAAAAATATACTATTAAATAATAAGACAAAAAATATTTCAGAATTATATTTTGTTGCATTTTTTATACAAAAAAAATCTAACATTTACTCAGTTTTAAGTTACATAATACATAAATGTATTTAATAACTTTACATCTCATTTATCATTGTAAAACCTGCAATTATGATGCAAGAGCAATTTTGCTCGGATGCTAAACAGATATTCGGCAGAATAAATTCAGGATAATATTTTTTTTTAAATATATATTTAACAAAGAATATTGCAGAATTGCATTTGAATACACTTATTATCAAAAAATCTCCTAACATTTATTCAGTTTTATGGGAGAGAGTAAGCATTATATCAGGTTAAATAACCTTTAAACAGTGAGTGTGGTTAATAAACCATATATATATAAAAAGTACCTGCAGTTGAAGGGTTAAAGAAAAGGAGAAATGTTTTACTGGATGGCAAGTAGAATATATTTTAACGGAAATGACTAAACATTCTTATTTGGAAAAAAGAAATTTGTTATAGTTAAGTGAAAGACAAAGGATGACAAGCAAGTTTTTAATTTTTTCTAGGTTTTAATAAATTTTTAATAATAAAATCTTAAAAATATAATTAATTTATCTATAGATAAAATTATACTATTATAATTTATTTAGATTTGTGAAAGCCACATTGTCTTATTCTTAGAATTAGTGTTTAAAATATATTACAAAAAATACATCCAGGTGTTAATGTTCAATAAAAATGTTTAATTTTTTTATTTAAAATTTGAGGAAGATTTTTTTTACGATCAAAAGTGTAATGTTTTTAAAAAGTAGATATTCAGACTGATTTTTGACCGAATACTTGGTTATTCGGATAAATCACTATTCGTTACATCCCTAGAGAATTTGACATTTTATAATTTCTTAAACCTTTATATTTTCTAGTTTTGATGTAAAATATGACATGTAATTGCAAAATTACTAAATAATTCATAGGGAAGGGGAATAACATTCATTCCATCACAATTACATTCTAAGTATCTGCAGTACTTCTCTACAAATCACAATTAGAAAATTCTGAATACTTCATTCATCAGTTTTAAGCTCGAGTATTAATCACATTTTAATTAAATTCCCACTAAATCAAACATTGGCTAAAACTTCATGTCATAGGATATTGTTTATTTTTAGCTTGGATGCAATAAATATTAGATGTAAAAAACACCAATCTTCAGGTTTTTCAAATCATTTGCTTCAGAATTACGAATTTAGAACACATCATAATCTTTAAACAGCTGGAACTCAAGAACTATTTGAACTGAAGAGCTCAAATTTGTGCATTGTTCAGTTTTTGTGTTTTATAAAATATATAAGGTAAGTGCTCCAGTAGTGGGCCACTTGAATTTTTAAGTTGAAAAACAAGAAATTTCAACATTCCAATGCTGCCTTTGATAGGCTGAAACCCTTATCAACTGAATACCAAAGGCACAGCCTTCATTTCCTGTTTAGTTAGGAGCTAGAAAGTTTGTTGCTGAAGTTGGTCTCTGAGAGAAGCATTTTAAGCCTCCTCTTAGTGATTTCCTTAAGAGGCAACTCTTCATTCAACTATTTTTTAGCATACATTCTATTTGTTTTTAAAATGAATTGTTATTGATATTACAGTAAAAGTTTAACTAACCGGCATGTTAGGGAAACACCAATTTCCGGATACCTGAAAAGTCCGGATAGTTGAGTGTGACCGAAAAAATCGCCCGGGGCCCGAAGCCATAGCCTTTTTTTTAAAGATTTTTTCGGCCAACTAATTTGTTTTTGTCATTTTGAAATGTGCATTAAATATAATTTTCAAGAATATTTCTGTATCTTCCATAACGTATTTACAAAACATATTATGAAGATTTTAATTTAACATTGATGATAAAAAAAAGTATGATCTGTAGCCGAATTTTTACCGTTAATATATAGATTGAAAAAATATAAGCATATAAAAATAGCCAATGAAACTGAAAAATATTCTATTCAGCAAGAATAATAAAACTCTTTTAAGTGATCATAAATAAATCCCAGATTGAAGATCAAAACTAATTATCTTTCAAAAAATCGAAAGGGTTATTGCGCAATACGCGCTCCTGCACGTGATATTACGTAATCGGATTTAACATCTACCGGTATTCGGAGATTAAATAAATAAAAGAAAAGAAAAAGACTTACCAATCTGGAGTAACTCCCCATGAGCTTTTTTTTACACCGATTCTATCCCTTTACCTTTTTTTCGGTTGGCGATTTTGTTTTTAGGTCTCGTTTTTCGACGAAAAGTGAGGACCTTTTATTATTATTTTTTTTTTGGTTCTCACTTTTGCTTTTGACCCCCCCCCCCCCCCAAAAAAAGCAAGTCTATGTGCGCCACAGTACTGTATATTGCTTTATTTTTTTTCCTCCTACACCCCTCCGTGCGGAGCGGACGTTGCATTCCAGAAATAAATTGTCCGCGTAAATGGAACGGCGCATGCTAAATTCTGGCACGTGGATGTAAAATTTTTAGAAAAACTCATTTTCTAATTTTTCCGGTTAGTTGAGCTTTCCGGATACTTGAATGCTGGATAATCAAGAGTTTACTGTATTTGATTATATACTGAATGTATTATAAACTATCATTAAATTAAATAATATTAATAATTTATGGATAGTGAAGGGTGGCCCACTTTTGGATCAATGTTTTACTAAATGCTCCAGTAGTGGGCCTAGGAGGCTCAATACTGGAGCACTTTCTTTGTCTCAAATACTGTTTTGTGCTGTTTAAAAAAAGATTATATCTTGTAAAATCTTTTTATATAATTGGATTTGCTTTATTTTTATCAGAATCAGTAGTGGGCCCATGGCCCACTTCTGATACACTAATGGAACATTCTGACCAATTACTTAATAAATATTTTATAGTATTGACCATTGAATTTTCATTTTGGAACAATGGAAAGGAGAGAAAAACATTATTCAGAACTTAATAGCTGCCATTAATGAGGTAGAAAAGGGACATAGCATTCTCTCAGTTGCTAAAAAATTACTATAAATCTACAAAGAGCAAAAAGGATTCTGTAATTGTTGAAAACGATTTACTCAACATAAAATATCAAGATTTAATATCCATAATGCCCTAACCAGAACTTAAAATGAAAGATCGACAATTAACATATACCTTTAATAAAAAATCGGCTGTTAGAGAAAAAAATGTAAATCTTATGCGAATAGAATCTATAATTAAAAGATTTCATCTATATCAAACCATTTTTATTGTATTTTTTATAGTGTATAATGTTAATGTATTATTATTACTAGATAACGATTTTATTCTTTTTTCTTTAACATATTTGACAAATCTGGGTGGCCCACTACTGGTACATTAAAAGTTTGCTATGCCCACTTCTGGTGCATAGGAGTGATCCAATTTTTTTAATTTTGAAAAAATTATATTATTTTGATATTTCAGGTAATAATTATTTTAGAAAAGAGTTTGAACAACCATAAAAAAATATAGATTAGCAAAACTTCTCTAAAGTTTAGATGATAATTGAGGAAATACCCTTAAGTGGCCCACTACTGGAGCATTTACCTTAACATGACCATAATTAAGAATTTTTTTTTGTAAAAAAAACATGTAATTAAAAAAACATATTTAACTCTCTTTTTCAACATTTATGCTAGATTTCATGACAGTATTCCTATGGTATCAAAGATGATTTTTTCCCCCTTTCTTTTCTGTATCAACATTTGTGCAAAACAAACCAATTTTATACTGCTAAAGAGCAATTAAAATTATAAAAAGTGGCCTAGTTATGCTCAAAATATTAATATTTTTCATTCATGCTGGTCAAGCTGATACAGGTTTTAGCAATCAAAATGAGTCGTACTCAAGCAGCAACATGTTTCTTGCCTGTTGCAACCTGCACCCTTCAGCAACGAGTCTTCAAACCTGCAATGTTCTGTAAACTCTTGCGTAATACACACTATCTCAACTCTGCTACCTATTTATAATTTTTGTTTTACAATTCAGTTTATTATGATTACTTCTGTAAGTTGTATTTAAATTTATATTATGAAGTGAATATGGAAGCAAGTAGATATATTAAAAATGGAACAAATTTTTCTGTAATCCATTCAAAAAGGAACAACACTGGATAACAAAGAAATGTCACCTAGTGCACGACAATGCTAATAAAATAAGGCATCAAAGATGGAATGAAAATTCACCCTTAAGGCTGTAGCACATTTGCTTATATTTCATTACCAAGGGAGAGCAAGTATTCGATGGGCAGTTTCTCCTTCATTGTGTCCTTGACCGAAGGGGGTTGGACACACTTTCTTTACGATCTGATAACCCCGAAAAAAGGGATGACAGTTACAATGTGTAGTTGCCTTTTAGGCGATGCAAATAGTTTTTTTTTTTTTTTGGCGTTTATATTTTCGCAAAGAAACAGACCCAAAGAATTGCACATCTCTGTATAAAAAGCTATAATTGACAGAAAAAATTTAAATGAAAATATACATATTTTAATAGATTTTACAATTAATATGAAGTTAATATTAAATTTGCTATTGCCATAATTTCATCATCTATGCCATCATTAATTCTCTCTGTAATTATCAAATGCAATTATTTGCCACAGATTTGATATTAACCAATAAGATGCATTCCTACACCTTAAACAAACTCTTTTTTAGTAATTTACAATATGATTAGGTCATTTTTTCTTAACATGCGACTTGCAAGAAAATTAAATGCATGAGCATGTATCAAGTACTCGCAATTGTTACAATCTTTCATTGTCACACTGGCAGAAATAACTATTAATTCTAAAATTAATTATCTTTAGGGTTTAAGAGGCCCTTAGAGTTAAATTCAGCCCTTTAAAAACAATAAATTTTTATGCAAGTGTGGTATACATTATGTATAGGAGAGACCAGGGTACAATAGACCACTTTTGTAAATTTATAATGTTTATTCTCAGAGAACTGTTTTTTTTTGTTTCGGGCTTGGAAAAAAAATGCATACATATTCTCTACATATTAAGATTTATATTACACTCTAAATTTATTAATTATCTATACTTTTTTAATATTTATTTTTAAGTAACAAGTGGACCATTGTAGGGTGAATAAAATAAATTGAAAAAAAAAATGTGTAAATATAGTACATTTTTGAATAGCATAAAACATAGAATGCATCATATTTGTTTATTCATGGCTTCAATGCATACGTATAATGCAAGATTAATGAATATTAAACTTGGCAAATTACACACCAAAAGATTTCTATGCCACTGGAACTGTTTTTTTTTTTTTTTTGTGAAAATGTAGCTTCTGGAAGACTCATCATAATATCTTGAACACTTTCAAAAGATTGGTTATCTATGGAAATGCTTTTATGGGACAGTACTAGCCTCTTTTTTAATAAATTTTATATCGTTTAAGACTTAATTTATGTATAATAACCAGAGATACAAAACAATAGGTGCATTAATTTGTTCCAAAAATCATACTATTTAATTTTTGCTTAATATAGCTATACTATAAGAAATAGAAATTTACTGAATGTTTATAAAATATAAACAAGAAAAAATATCAAACAAATAATGTAAAACTTTGACACCAAATTGATTAAAAAGTAAGAAAGTTGTTATTCCGTTATTTTATATGCAATGAAAAACTTGCTATAATGAAGGAAAATGTAATAAAATACATACTGATTGAAAATGCTTTATTTTTGCTTAATATTAAGTAAAATGCCTGTTATATATTATGATAATTATGTGGCCAAAACTGGTACAAATTAAGATATATTATTTAAAAATTCATAACTCAAAATATAATATTTTTCCAGAGAAAAAATTTTATTAATTAACAGGCAATAAAAGTTACTAAAGAATAGTGTCAGTACGACTTAAAAAAAAAACTTGAGCCAGTCATCCACTGTGAAAATTCAAATTTTCTCTTAATGTGGCAAAAACTGGAGCATCTACTTTATTTCATTGTACCAAATATACTTTCTAGCATCCATGGTGATGGTGTGAACATGGTATGAAAAGGCTTCTGTGTAGCCCGAAAATCGCGCCTAAATTTTCAGTGACGTCACTGGCGAGTTGAACCAGTTATTCACGCCCATGAACTTAGATGGATGTTTTTCGTTCTTCTGGAAAGCTCCCATCTTCGCTTTGTGGGCTAATAAAACCGGTTCAAACGCCCTAGAAGTGGTTTTGCTCTCCCTTGGTGATGAAATATAAGATAGTGTGCTATGGCCCTTAATGCCACTTATAATTGGGTATGCAAAACCATCAAGTTACGAAAATGACATTGATATGAATTACTCACCTTTTATAAGAACAAAATCAAGCTGTAGTAAAAATGAATCCGAATTCAAAGATGCAGAATCCAGTTTAAATTGTCCGAATGAGTAGTTGATTTCTATTGGACAATCACCCATCATTAAAGGTACATCTTCTTTCCCACGTATTTGCTTGCTATAGTATAAAAATCCTTTACATGTTTTATATTAAGATTAATATTATATTTTTCTTAGTAAAATCTCCTATTAAAGCTTTCAGGAAAACTTTCATATTACTGAAAGTTTCTGTAGTTGATTAGGCTTAGAAAACAATTTAATCCTATATTGTGCAGGGTTCAGGATCATTTTAATATCGGCCCATTTAATAGGAGATTTTACTAAGAAAAATATAATATTAATCTTAATATAAAACTTTTTGATAGTTTGCATGTTTCTTTCGAGTTATTGAAAAATGTCTTAAAACAAGCCAACTATCTAAAAGCAATCTATCAAAGCTGTTGCATTCTGCACTCTTATGTGTTCTTCAGCAATCTGGGTCTTCAAACTTACAGTGCTTTGTAAAATATTGTGATGTACACACTGTCTCAAGTTTACTGCTATCTGGTTATAATTTTTATTTTATGATTCATTATTATTTATGTAAGTAATACTTAAATGTGTTTTTATGAAGTATTAAGAGGTAATTGGCTTTAAATTGAAACTGGATAAAAATAATTGGAACAAATTTTGCTGTAATCTATTTGAAAGCAGGGTAAAACCAAAGTGTACGGTACATGTCTTGGCAAGCTGGCCAAATCATGAAAAACTCGCCAAACGTCAGCAGGGTTGCGGTGATTTAAATCGGTTGATTAAAATCACCGATTTAAATCAACTGACTTTTTTTAAAAAAATCACCGATTTAAATCACTTTATTTTAAATATCAAGTTAATCTGCTTTAATGAAATAAACTTGTTCTTGTATCTTTAAGTAGTGATTTTAAAATATTTTTAAATGTATATTTGAAGAAAGAATATATAGAACATAAAATATTTCATCGAATTGATGTATCTAGAGTACTTTCCATATCTTTATTTTTGAGAACGAAAGCAAATTAGATTTTAACCCTTTGCGGCGCAAGGCAATAATTTTTTTGAAATATGATGAGAAAACATAATGAATGGGTTTAGTTTATTGTCTAGACATAGAATCTACAAAAAAAAATTTTTTTTAAAAACTTGCTTCATTTCAGGAGGGGGGGGGGGGGTCCCCCAAAGGGGTCACCTCCTCATGAGAACCCCTTAGATACAGCCACCTTGATACACTCGAAAATTATTGTTGAATCTTACAGAAAATTATAAATTAAAACTTCAAGAATATTGGAGCAAAATTTTCGAGTTATTTTGCTAAAATTTTTAAACGTCCAGAACTAAAAAATTTCTTATCTCTGAGTCAAGGAATTTTCCCAAACTTTATCTCTAATAATTCCTATTCTGAAACAAAATTTCATAAGACTGCCATATACATTCTAAAAGGAGTACTATTAGCCCTATCCTAAACCTATTATTTTCCATTTATAGTTGAATTGAACGGTTGAGAAGCGAGTGAAATTAGGCGAGCCATTAACTGGCACACTTCGAGCAAAGGGTTAAATAAATCTCTAATGAGCAACGCAATAAAATGCAAAGTATGAGAGACTCCTTTTTTTATAAAATAAAATAAATATTGTGAAAGGATCATGTTCACAAAGAAAGAACATAGTAAAATGCAGTGAGTTTCATTTTAATATTGGAGAAAACTAAATAGTGTTGGGGACAATAAATTTTTATATTGCAATAATGTTCCAATGTAAGATAATTAAGTAATGCATATAAATGCTCCAAAAGATATACAAACATCTACATAGTGCATTTTAAACTATGATCTATACTTATAAAAGGCAATGTTTGCAAACTTGTGCGCAATGTCCAGACGAATCTATCACACTTACAGTCATGAAATTTGGCGCACAGGTAGTCCTGATGGTGACTCAATGCACCTTGAAGCCTGAATTTAAAATTTTATCTAGAATTTTTTTTTATTTAATGTTTTGGGTCAAATAGATTAGAAGCAGAGAAAGCTTCAAAACTTGTGTTTGTAATGAAACAAATGAACAGCTGAGTGTAAAATTCCATAACATTCTAACATACAATAATATATCTATAGACAAGAAATGACAATTTTTATTATATTGTTCCTATTTTCCTTAATAAAATTGTCTTATATTTTAAAAGTATATATTATTGTTATATTTTAGTTCACAAATATTTTTTAAATAGTTGTTACATTTTTGAATTTTTTTTTTTAAGAAAGTACACCTTAATGACTGGTATGTTGTTATATATATATAAGTCTATGACTGTAACACTCATTGTCTAATATACAAATGTTAAATATATATATATATATAGTTTTTAAAAAAATCATTAAAATCAAAAAAATCTTGATTTAAATAAAAAAAATCCGATTTAAATCAAATAAATCGATTTTTTTGAAAAAAATAAAAAAAAATCGACAACCCTGAACGTCAGCCATGTTACCACATTTACCTACCAACATTTGGCGATTTAACGCCAGAAAAATTTGCTACTGTGCCGTACAAATTTTCATGCCGTCTTTGATGCCATATTTTACTGTTGTCATCCACAAGGCGACATTCCTTAAATCTTTAGTCATCCAACGTTTCTGCTTTCGGCCCAACCAAAGTGTACGGTACGAAGCCAAACTTGAATTTGGACGGTAACATAGAAAATGTGATAACAAGACGGACGTTTGCAGAGTTTTCCCAATTTTTTTCAGTAACCTTTTTTTCAACCAAAGAATTAATTCTAGTGAATTTGATTAAAATCTGCTTGCTCAAAAGAAACATTTTTAACTACTTTTTCTACTAAGTTACTTAATCTAAGCAGAGATAATAAAACCAACCATTTATCATGCTTCCCAATAAAAAATTCCATAAACCTTACAGACTACAATTTTAAAATCAGATCTGTATAAAAATAAAATCTGTATAAAACAAGTGTTTAACCATCCTACATGTCAACATTAAACTCACCTAGTAAAATTTAAAAACATTTTTAAAAATAAAAATGCAAAGTTAGAGTACAAAAGTATAGTACAAAATTAAACATTTTTTTTTAGAACACATTACCACGAGAAAACATTTCTTAAATTTGTTCATTTCATAAAACAAATGAATATTTTCACTTTAATATTTTAAAAATTGCATTTTTTATCTTTAGAACCTTTCCATAAACTATATCCTTGGCATTTTAACATAAAAGACAACTCGTGTACGTTTTTGATTATTTGAACTATATGCTATTATTTTGAAGAAAGTATCTGAAATAAAACTAATGCAGAAAATAACATAAAATACATTAGAAATAGCTAAGGCATATCATGATACTCTTACAAGACTTTTCAGAAATATAATGAACTCAGAATAACCAATTGTCTTTCAAATAGAAATTTAAGTCTAAATGAATATCTACAGAAATTTATTACAATTTTATTCCGAGCTATAAAAAAAACGTTCATCAATCTTGAATCACACTGCAAAATATAAAAACACCCTTTTCAATCCAGTAAAAAGTCAGAAAGGTACATGACCTTCAAACAACTAGCAAATAACATTTCACAAGTACTAACTGAATATTACTTACCCCGCAAATAGAAGATATTTGATTTTTTAAGCTGTATCAACAAAAGAAATTCAAAAGTTCACATTAAAGAAGCAAAATCTTAAGTTTACATATTTGTTTTTATTAAAAACCTGTAACAAATGACTTCCTTCAACAGCAGATATATGTAACAAGAAGTTCTCATAGAAAAGTTTTTCAACAATAGTCCACCAGGAATGTGTCCTATAACAATATGGATGAAGAACAAAATGCCTCTATTCTATGAGGAATTCAAGTTAAAAATGCCTGCAAAATGACAAAGAAAATAAATCAGTTTATTCATCATCTTCTGCCTCCTCCTCCTTTACTTCAACCTTAATTTTCTTTGCCGGTTTATCCTGGTCTTCAGAAAAGGACTTTCGCTTGCCGAAGGACTTCTCATTTTTAGCAGGTAAAAATGAATCATCTGATGATTTATATTGGAAAACTTTGCTTTTGTTTTCATATTTCTCAAACCTTGCCTTTTGTTTGCCAGTTCCACTGATTCGTGTTTTCTTACCTTCTTCCAGCTTTTTCAGGTTCTTTTCTAGTTTCGCTCGAGATTCCGTACCAATATCAAATTCTTCCTCGCCGAACGCATCAACACGGGCAGCAAGAGAGGTCTTTGCAGCCAGCATACGGGATGCCTTTCCTCGATTAGCTGCGGTTGTTTGGCCTACATACTGTGCATGATAAATAAGTCCGTATTTTGGCGTGTCGTGCCTTGCCTTCAATGCTCGGAACAGGGCTTTCTCTGCACCTAAAATTTGTACGGTGGAGGCTGGCTGTTTAGCAAGACTTATAAGAGATCCGGCACGGGCTATCAAACGAGCACCAACCATTTCTCCAACAAGTGCCACAACATTGGGGGCAACTGCAACCATGCGATTCTTTAAATACTCATGTAGATTGGCACGGCACTCCTGCAGATGCATTACCTCCTTGCAGGTGCTTTGGATCTGGTACATATCATCTTCCTGCATTTCGCAGCCCATAGAAATTTCTGACACTGTCTTTACTTTTTGTTCATCTTCCTCACTGAGGAAACTGGAAAAGTCAGTTGTGGGCGCATTCTCACGGTCACCCATGTGAACAATGATTTTTAGATAGAGCTGATTATCATTTATCAGTTTGGCTAATTCTGGGAAATGCCAACCGTACCATTCTTTCAATCTCATCACATAATTGTTGATTTCTTTGTCCAAATCATCCAGGGCAGAAACAGCTTCAATAACCATTTTGTCGACCTTGTCAGGGCTAAACTTGAACTTGTAGCGAGACAATCCATGAGCAATACCTAAAGACATAGCAGATAATTCCTTTGCAGGTATGCCCTCCAACAAACTGTCTAGATGTTCACGAATGCAACGCATTAATTCTTGGATCGCCGAGTTATTGACGCACGTGATGTTTAATTTTTTAGAAATGCATTTTCCCAACGCCTTATCGGCAACAGCCAATTCTTCTTGAGCTTCTTCAGAAATCAGGCTTTTCAGACAATTTTTCACTTTCTTACTCATTTTGTTCTTGATTACCGCTGAAGCAGTCGCCAAGGCATCTTCCATATCTATGAATTTTTCAAAATGAATCAACTTGAGAAGCTTAGCAGCTTTCTCGGGGGACTCAAACTCCTCATAAAGATTATCTGGCTTCTTAAGCTTTTTTTCTTTAAGCAATTTAAATATTGCAAAACCTCCCGAGGTTTCAAAAAGCACCAACATGGTGAAAAATTATAAGTTAGCACGTTTCAATTTATGTAATACGAATACAACTGCGTCTTGCTATACACAACGTGGTTTCACGCACAACAAGTTAAAGTGAAAAACCGGTAGTACAGTGTTGAGTTGCCGTTGTCCTTTCAGCAGATGATATCAAATGCGTTGAATTGTGGAAAATTAACTGGGGATCTTTTTATTAGTTATTTTATGTTTATAATTTTTTAATGTTTATAATATTTTATCAAATATGTTATTTTTCATATGACTTTACAGAACTAATGTATATAAAATACATATATTGTCCATTCGTTTACAAATGAAAAATTATTGCTATTTTATATGTACGAGTTTTCTGTTTTGTTTATTTACATTTACCCTTGACTTTATTTGCAAAACTTTTTGACTTCCGTTCTGAAGATTCCCTTGACTTATCATTACGTTGGGATTAAGTAGTTACGGCATTTAATGTATAAAAACAAAACAGAAAACTCGCCCATATAGTAAGGGCTGGGGTTTTAGGGACCAATTTAAGGAGAGGAAGATTTTTTAAACCTCCACAAAACGAATCAAAGTCTTTATAAACCATACAAATATTGGAAAATTAATGAGATAAGTGCATTAAATTAATAAATCTTCTTCTAGTACTGTCTTTTTTTAATTTGATGTTGAGGGCGTATTGATTCGCAGGTCACACTGGAGCTATACGGCAAACTATTTTAGCCAAAGTGGATGCCAAAGTGGCATTGCAGCAACTAATGTTTCCTTGAACACTCGAAAGCAAGATGCAAAGGTATAGTCAAAAAGGTTGTGCAAAATGCAAACAAAGAGTAAGTTAATGACAGACACCCGCACCAAATGATGTTATGCATGCATAACTCTTTCAAGGGCTATTTTTTTCTAGTAATGGTATAATAAAATAGCTTTGGGGTTGAGATTAATTTAAGAAAAGAAATCCATTTAGCTTACTGGATGACATTAACTTTTTATGAGTTAATTAATAATCAATTAAAAAGTCGAGACACTTTTTTACGGTTTAGGCTAGGAAATTGGAACGTCTAGGATTTTGTTTCATCGAAAAATTTGATGAGAACTTTAAAAAAGCTTTATTTGTACGTTTAAAAATTGATGAAATAGATGGGAAGTATACTTAAGGGTTAAATCACTTGCGAAATATCGTTTGTTATATGACCGTCAGTGGCGGATTTTCAAAATATGAGGTCACAGGCGTAAAAGTGTTTTGAGGCTCCTTCCCAGATAGCACGTACGTTTGCAGCAAGTTTAATTTTTACTTGATATTATCTTGTCATGGCAAATTTGACGCGTCAAACTTGAAGCGAAACTGCTGCAAACTAACAATGCAAATCCGTCAACCCTCCTTGCATAACAAGTTTGCGACAAGTTCGCCACGGCGAAGATGGACAACTAGCGCCACTCCTCCTTGCAATGCAAGTTTGCTGCGAATGTGCATGACAAATTCACAGCACGTTTGCAAAACAAGCTTGCTGCAAAGATGATAGTACAATAAGAAATAATCTTTGTCTCTGTTTTAAAAAAACATCCGATTTTTAATAGCATCTCCTAGACCATCCTACTTTTTATTAATTCAATTAATCAATGATAACTTGTGAAAAAACTAACTTTTTTATAAAAAAATTGAAACATTTTCCATCTTTTTACTAAATATAGAACTCACACTTTAAAGAAAATTATATCGCCTTTTTATTAATGTTGAAATTTTAACGTTTATAAACAAAATTAAACCTAAACCAGCGGGAGTGGTCTCCCCTAAACTTTCTCGTATACTTTCTAAGTGGAGATTCGTCAAAATCTCGAGTTCGAATTTTTTGATAATTACAATACTTTCTCTTTGTATACTTCGTATACGAGAAAGTGAAACAAACAAACAAACCTGAAATCAAATATCTGTTGCCACGTTTCAAAAAAATATTACTTTGAAGCAAGTGCGATAAAATAGGCAATGCAATGAATGCTAAAGCGAAAATTCTGCTTTGGAATTGAATTCCCAAGAAAACAATTTATACTATCACAACCGTAACAATTGCAAAAGCGCGTGAATAAAAGATTTGCTGAAATAATGAGATCGGATTGAATTTTATTTACAACAATAAAAAAATTGTTACAGTTCATGTTTGAAAACATTATTTATTGTTGTAAATGAAATTTACAACAATAACAAATTGCTACCAGTACGCATGCGCACGAGAATCGGATTAAAAGAAATTGAATATGCAATTTGAACGCCTCTTTTTGACGGATTTGGCCCAAATTTTTATACGGACCTACATTCATGACGATAAAACTGTGTACCAAATTTTATCCATCTAGTTATTCATTTTTTTGAGTTATAGTGTTCACATGGCCGCGGACATACAAGCAGACAGACTTCCCTTTGACGGATTTGCCCAAAATTTGATAGAAACCTACAAATAATGTTTAAAGACCACATACCAAATTTCATCCCCGTAACTCTAATAGTTTTCGAGTTATCGTGTTCACACACAGACACACATAACTCCAAAATTGTGTTTTTCGGATTCAGGGAGGTCTGAAGCGTGGAGATTCGTCAAAATCTCGAGTTCGAATTTTTTGGCGTTTACAATACTTTCTCTTTGTATACTTCGTATAGGAGAAAGTAAAAAACAGTCAATGTTTGTTGAAAAATAATAACTTCATTTTGTCCCATTTTAAAAGTAATTACTTTTGAACCCTAATTTCATAATTTATCCCACTAGCAATACGTAGTTATTAGCGAAAATCGCTCTCTCTTTGATTTCAAATCATATTCTCAACACAAAATTTAAAAAATTAATGAAATCAAGAAAAAAAAAGAGTTTAAAATAAATCGTATGCGCGATCTATTGGCACAATCTATCTTCTCCTTTCGTCGTCGAGCTGGCCGAGTGGTTTAGAGCGTCATCTTAGGAAGCGGGAGTCGCGAGTTCAAATCCGAGCTTGTGTGCGTACTCTGTTTTTGCTATAGTTTGCAATGAGTTTGACAAGACAAGTTTGCTGCAAGTTCGTCGCGTGGTGACTTCGTCGCTTCTGCAAACTTGTTTCAAGCTTGCATTCTTGTCATGTCAAATTTGTTGCAAGATTGCTGCAAGCTAAAATTGCTATCTGGGTTTGTATACCAATCTCGTAAATTCGCTGTCGGATTTGCATTGCGATATATGTCGAATAAAGCGTGGCTTAAACATAGATAGTTCAACTACCGATAGTGCAGTCTATAGTTTTCCCAGACTATCGCCTGAACTATCGATAGATGTTCTTCCAGTCGATAGTTTAGAAACTATCGATAGCTCCAGTCAATTTTTTCAGTCGATAGTTTTGAAAACATCGATAGTTTCAGTCGATAGTTTTAAAATTATTGACTGACAATGCGCCCATCAATATTCTTTCCCGGTAAAAACTATCGATGTTATTGATAGTTTTGAGAAGGTCGATACTATCGGTTGTTGCAGTCGATAGTTCCGGAAACCCGATACTATCGACTTGGCTTCGATAGTATCTATGTTTAAGGAACAATAATCGAATAGATTTCGAGGCTGCCCAGAATCTCAACTCACGAAGCGAGTGCCTCTAGCAGCTGTGGGAAAAACCGCCGTTGATGACCGTTACATCACATGAATTGACTTCAGTGCAATAAACTGGAAGCTTGTAAATCAATAAGAGAATTAATAGGTAAGTAAAATTGAATTTTTAATATGCAAACTTGATAAAGTTACCAAACAACCGTTGTCTGTTGCCCAATGCATTACAAATCACTACAAAAAAACTTTAAAGAATTCTATGACAGGAAACGTATTGTAAGGCTCAAGATGCAGAGTCTGAACTGAATAAACTCAGAGCTATACCACAAAATTTAAAAAAATTACAACACATGAATTTGTAATTTTACTGAAAAGGGGTCATAACATTAAAGTACCTTTTCAGACTGTATGGAATTTATCAAGTGAACAAGTTTAACAGTCAAAGAAAAGATAGAAAGATTGATGCAGAACTGTTAAATATTTCGATAGAAAGGTAATAATGTTTGTGTTTAGTTTTAGTTGTGTTAACGTCCCGTTTTGAAGCAACACGAGGGCTATTTTGGGACGGACCTCGTAAGTATGAGCTGCGGTCAGATGACGAGAAAGACACCTTAGCGAGCACCCCCTCTCCAAACCTCCACACCACACCAATGGGAGGTCGTTTGATCCCCTTCGTATGACTTAATTTGCAACAGACCCAATACACGACGGATCTTGAGTGAAATCGGCTTTCGAGCGTAGAAACCCTCCGGGCTGCAATAATTTTGTGTGGGGTACAATAAAATAATTCAAAACTTCAAAAACTGAAACTCACTGTATGCATTGCCGTTTAATCCAATGGGTTTGGCCAATGGGTGAATGGATTTTGAACCAAAGGCGCCTAAAAATTACTAACTGATTTTATTTTAATTTTGAGCCAAAAAATTTATTTAATTGACCGAACGAAGCGGTGTCTCTCTTTTAACTCGACCATTCGACTTTTCGTTTGTTTACAAATTTGTTTGTTACGCAGTCACGGCCAAATGCGTTGTTCGGTTTTCTTCAGATTTGGCATAAATATTCCTTGAAGCCATAAAAAAACGATGTATTTGTAAGAATTTTTATGTTTGACTCCATTTCAAGATGGTGGTCGTTTTAATGGTTTCAAAGTGTCGATGGCGAGTTTGCACAATTAAATGTACATTTTAGTAATGGTGAAACAATTAATTGTAATTTCTTAATGCTGATAAAAGCTGACACTTAATTGTAATTTTGTTAATATTGCTGAAAGCAAAGATTTGTGTAATTAACTCGCAATGAATAAAAGGTAAGATTATTGTTCTATGTTGAGAGCTATCTTGTTTTCCTCTTTTCTTAAAAGTATATTTTTTCCACGATTTTAGACAAACGGTTCATGTTATAAAAATTTGAAGACTACATCTACTCTCGAGTGTCAAATTTTCTACAAAATCGTTCCAATGCATTTTTGATGTAACTTTATTCATAAGTTAATGTATTTGTTTTTTTAATAGAGGGAGTAACGTTTGTGCATATTACAGGTGTACAACATTGTACATTCATTAGTTTAAGATCATAAATCTAGAATTGCAAGATATATGGGGCCACAGAAAGTACTTCCAAGAAAGACAGATTATGGTGTCTGGTACTCCTGGAAAAAATATTGTCGTCAAAATGAATGATAATATCGGATAAACCTTTAAAACTGCGATGCGGAACATATCTTGATTTTTTTGGAAGAGAGGAGCTTACTTTAGTTTAATTTAGTTATATTAACATCCCGTTTTAAAGCAACGCGAGGGCTATTTCGGGACGGACCTCGTCATTTTGAACCGCGGTCAGATGACGAGGATGACACTTGAACTGGCCTCCCCCTCTCCCAACTTCCGCACCACACCTGCGGGAAGACATTTGGCTCCCTACGTATGATTTAACCTGCAACAAGCCTAATACACGACTGATCTTCAATGGAATCGAGTTTCGGACCTGGAATCATCCGGTTCCGAGGTCGACACCTTACCACTAGGCCACCGATGCCTACAGGATGAGGGGGGGGGGGGAGCAGGGTTTACTGCTCACAGAACTACTAGTTATAATTTTAAATATGTTAAAAGTAAAAATATGATGCGGGCTTGCAACTAGACAGCCTTCGATTTTGTAGTGTAATATAAATATGTATATCAATCAAAAAAAATATCCGTACAAAGACAATCAATGAGAAAATCTTAAGCCATCATGTGATAGAAGTTGTTTACATTATCAGTGACAAGTAGGTAGCTGCAGGCTGACACCTAATATCAATCAAAATAATATCCATACAAAGACTATCAATGAGAAAGTCTTAAGCCATTCGTGAGGTAGAAGTTGTTTACATTATCAATGACAAGTGGGTAGCTGCAGGCTGACACCTAATATCAATCAAAATAATATCCATACAAAGACTATCAATGAGAAAATTTTAAGCCATTTGTGAGGTAGAAGTTGTTTACATTATCAATGACAAGTAGGTAGCTGCAGGCTGACACCTAATATCAATAAAAAAATATCCATACAAAGACAATCAATGAGAAAATCTTAAGCCATCGTGTGATAGAAGTTGTTTACATTATCAATGACAAAGTAGGTAGCTGCAGGCTGACACCTAATATCAAAGTGGTGTATAAGATTTAGTTCTAATTTCACTACAGAGCGCATATTAAACATATTATGTGTTGCATTACAATTTGCAAAGTATAGTGTGATTATTTTAAAATAATAATACTGTTTACATTGTAGGTGCATATAATTTGCAGCATTATTTTGATGTATCGTCTTATCCACAAAAATGTGTACCTATAAATGCTGAGTATAAAACTGTTGTTTATTTATTTGAATTATAATAGAAAATGTAGGGCCATAGCCGCTCAAATTCCAGGTTACGGTTCTGATGGGGATCCAAATTGTTCTAATCCAAGGTGGTCAAATTTGTTAAGACGTGTCTTGACCAGTGGCGAATCCAAGATTTTTGTCCGGGTGTATCGTCGTGACCCCATGGCTTATGTAAGTCAAAACACTTTAACTTTGCTCACCTGACAATAAGAATCACAGAGGACACTGCAATAATTTAGTTAATTTAATAAAAACACAATGAAATAGAAAATAACTAAAAAATGTTTTCGACCGTCTTAACGCTACAAGTACGAGTGGAATGACTACTAGATGCGGGATAATTTTCGAGCCTGTCAAGCAAGAAAGCAATGTTGTTTTATTTTTTTAAAAAAAGAGACGAAAATCAAACAGGTTTGGTGATTCGAAAAAAATCAAGAATTTAAATTTTCGAGCCTGTCAAGCCAGAAAGCAATGTTGCCACATTGCTTTATTTTTGGAAAAAAAGAGATTAAAATCAAACAGGTGTGGTGATTTGAAAATAAAAATATCAAGAATTTAGGCTTAACTCTGGAAGTGGCTGCAAGTCCTATAGCACACCCTGGATTCGCCACTGGTCCTCACTATATGCAAAATGAACAAATATATGTATCTGTGCTTTTTAAAACAAACTGGTTAGTACTGTACACTAATTTCCTTTCAGATCAAATCTTGTCTTTGAAAAAGCAGATGATCTCAAACTTGCAGCAAAGTAGACTCTCTCGCACAAATTCAAAATAAAAATAGTTCTCAAAAGCTAGATGTTGCTTGGGAACCAACTCAAGCAGTCACTGACGTACTCTTTCAAATTTCTGCAGTTATTAGATCCCAAGTCTATATCTAGGCATATGGTCATTAATGCCTTGCATCCTCCAGGAAGGACATATCAAAGGATTTCCAGCTGAATCGACAGTGTGAAGAAGGGAACGAAACTGAAAACTGTCTTCTCGCGCAAATAAAAAATAAAATAAAATAATAAAAAAACCTCTTCCTCTTTTCCTTATTTGCTGTTTTTTCAAAGCTAACAATTATATGATACTGCAGTACGAGCACGGCGATGCCCGTGGAATCAGGACTTCAACAAAATAAAAAAAAAATCGCCCACAATGACACGAAAAAGTTTTCAAAACAAAATATACACATTATAGATTTTCCCGCTTATTTTATCCGCGATAATAACATGTAGATAAACAGTACAGAGTACATTAATCCAAAACAATATAAAAAATTGTTGCCCGTGGAATCAGGACTTCAACAAAATGAAAAAAAATTCTTAGAACATGACAAAAAGCTCCGAAGGTTAAGACGTCACCTGACCCTTCATCCAATCAAATTGAAAGCTGCGTTCCGGAAGACTGTCGCTAAAGAAATTTCGCTCGACAAAAATAACTTTCATCTGCCCAGGAATAATTTAATTTAAAAAAAAACGGGAAAAGATATTTTAACCGTTCTTGTTTTAAATCAGAGAGATCCGTTCTAGTTATAAGCTGAAAAAAAATTGAAAATAATGGTGTTATTAGAAAGTCGGATGCAACAAATTTAAAAACAAAACTAACATTTAGATGGTGAAACTGACTATTTTTTAAAAAATTCTCAAAATTCAGCAAATTACGTTAGAAATTCAAAACTAACTTCATTAGAACGGAAATCGCGTGCTCTTTCCGATGGTCTATCTATTTTTGTCGTACAATTATTCGAAACCATTCTATTGAGAAATTAGTGCGAAAAATCAACCAAAACAACACAATACATTAAATAAAAAAAAATCTAGATTAAAATTTAAAATTTCGGCTTCGAGGTGCATTCAGTCACCATTACGACTACCTGTGTACCAAATTTCATGGCTGTAAGTGCGATAGATTCGTCTGGACATCGCAGACAAACACACACACACACACGCACGCACACAAACATTGCCTTTTATAAGTATAGATTGTTCCAAAAAGGGTTGATTTCCATTGCTTCCATCAATTGGATTTTATAAATTCAGCTCAACAAATTGTTCATTTTGAGCATGCATTCAACAAATTTCTTGAAAAAGAAAAGGAAATAAATACCGATTTTCTTAAAAACAACTTAACAGGTTTTGGATTTTTCAGAATATAGAGTTGCAGTATTTAGTTAGGTTATTTATTCACTAGCAGCACTCGGACGGCATTGCCCGTGGAATCAGGAATACAACAAAATGAAATAAATAAATAAATTAAAAAATTAAAAAAAAAACGCCCACAATGACATGAAAAAGTTCTGAAAACAAAACAAAAGATACACATTATTTATTTTCCCGCTTATTTTTCTCGCGATAATGAAATTTTAACTGTGAAAAAACAGTACAGAATACTTTAATCCAAAACAATATTTAAAAATCGCAACGTGAAAATCATTATTATACAGCAAGCAAAATATGAGAGACAAATAAACACGTTAATATACTGCCGAAAATAATAATCGAAGTCATTTAATTGAAGGTTATGACATCACCTGCTCTCTGCACCGTCAGGCAATGAAATTGCCAGCAACGTTCCGGAGAAATTGTCGCAGGAGGAAACTCACTAGAGAAAAATATCTTTCAACTGACCAGGAAAAAATTAATTTAAAAAAAAAACGGGAAAAGATATTTTAACCGTTCTTGTTTTAAATCCGACAGAACCGTTCCAGTTATAAGCTGAAAACAATTGAAAATAACAGTGTTATTAGAAAGTCGAATGCAACATTTAAAAAAAAAATTCGATGGCAAAACTGACTATTTTTTAAAAATTTCTCAAAATTCAGTAAATAATGTTGGAAATTCAAAACAAACTTCATTAGAACGAAAATTGTTTGTTCTATCCGATGGTGCATTGATTGTTTTCCAGCGATCATTAGTAAAGTTACTACAGCCGTAAACGTGCCGAAAATGACTCAAAACAACACAAAACATTAAATAAAAAATTTTCTAGATTGAATTTTAAAATTCGGGCTTCGAGGTGCGTTGAGTTACCATTACGACTACCTGTGTGCCAAATTTCATGGCTGTAAGTGTGATAGATTCGTCTGGACATCGCGAACGCGCGCGTTACAACTGCGTTTTTTCTTTTAAATGAGATAGGAAATAAAGTTTTTTTTCTGATAGGACCATCACAGCGTTCTAAATTTCCTACAGCGAGAGATTTCCTTACGCAATGGTACCGATCAGCAGAAGCCGATGCTTGTTTCCTGGTTTCCTATTTTAATTTTTCTTGAATGTCTCAAAAACTATGCAGTTTTCTAATCACAATTGATTTAACAAATTAAAGAGTAAAATTCCCTACAAATACATGCATTTTTTTTCTAACTATACATGTGTCACAGATTATGGCTCTAAAAAAAGGGAGTTGTCCAAAAATTTACGAACACCTTGACCACTGTAACGGTGTGTTACCTATCTGGAAAAAAAACTTTTTAAAATGTGCTCTCATTAAAAAAAAAAAAAAACTAGTTGTAACATTATTAGTTTTTTTAAAATTAATTTTTGAAATGGTACCAATAATTTATGACCATCCAATTTTTTGTCGATTACGTCATTCTTTATGAGTATTTCGTATACGAGAAAGTATAAACCCCATACTTAGAAACAAACTTAGTTATAAGAATTTCAGAAATTTAGAAATCAGAAAACAAGCCAACGAGGAAATAATTTTAAAGATTTAATAATTTTTTTGTCGATTACGTCATTCATTCTTTATGAGTTTTTAATATACGCGAAAGTGTAAACCCTACACTTAGAAACAAAATTAGTTATAAGAATTTCAGAAATCTAGAAATAAAAAATCTCGCCAAAGAGGAAATAATTGTAAAGCATCATAATAAAAAAGAATGAAAAAAACCAAAGTCAGATTAATCAAAAACTATGAAGCGAATTAGAGTATCAAAATCTTATTATCTTCGGAGTATATTCGTGACCTTATCTTGTAGGTCACTGTATATTCCGTTAAAAACAGTAAAAGAAAATATTTACTAGTGCACAACCTGATGTTTTTTTAAAAATTAGTATCATCAGTTTTTTTCGTAGAAATACATGAAACTGATAAGTAAAATGAATAATTTTTAATAAATCTTACTTAAAGGATATGTTTGTACGAAACAGGATATGCTATTATCGAGTACATGATCCCACTTACATCATACAAAAAAAGTAGAATTTTCGAATTGCGCATTTTGTCAGCGATGTAATGCCCATATTCAGTGAATAACAGATTTACAAATGGCAATAAAGAGTTTAATAATTCACTTAAAATTTAAATAAATGAATAAAAAAGATTTTCTTCTTACCATATGGCGTTAATTGCACTTTGGCGTTCTCTGACATAAAAATTGATTTTTATTAGCAAATAATTCATTGCGTGTATTAAAACAACCAGACAGTATCCGAGTCGTTGTTTGTTTTATTGAATATTTCAATATCTTTTCACATCGCTCATAATCAAGCGTTTCAATGATTCACGTGGAATATGAATAGAAGGTACGTTGAATTTGAATAAAAACATCGCCGAGATGTCAAGTAATTTTTTTAACGAAAGATAAATGAGGCAATTAAAAACAAAATGAGGATAAAAGAATTTTCTAGTGAATTATCGTCTGCATTGTGCAATTGTTAGGGAAAAAAGAAAGCTGATGAACAATGAATTGCATAATCAATTCATAGTAAACACGTCTCAAATTGCAATTATGAGTAATAAAATGTCTGAAAGAATACCTGTTTTATTGTTTATTTTATCTAATTTATTTTTTATTTTATATTCATTTGAATCGGCGATGAAATCATTCCGATAGTGAAATATAATATAAGGACTTTTAATTTATCAGAAATAAATATATCCACTTTTTCTCTGAAATGCGGTTTTTTACGATTTCCCAACTATACAAGGCTGCAATCTCAATTTTGTCTCAAAACTTATTTTTTCTCTTTGTAAAGCTACCTAAGTTCCTAATTTTCTACAAAAACTAGATACATCGATTTTTAAAGCACAACTTTGTAAAATGGGCGTGTTCACATTTGATAAGAAACTCCTCATATTTCAACAAATACCGAGGCGACTATATGTCTAGGATTTACCAGGACAGTCCTAATTTTGACTGTTTGTCTCGAATTAGAATTAAATGCGTCGGATTGTCCTGGATATCACTTATAAGTGAATGGATCATAATAAAAAGAGATTAAATGGATTTAATTTTTTAAAAGTTAGTTAAAACCATTAATTTTACATAAAAATAAGTATGGCCAATTCCCTTTTTCTAACTTTTGCTATGCATATAACGCAACCAGACTTCGTAGATTTGCCGGGACAGTTCAATTTTCGATTATTTCCTCTCCTTTATAAATAACCGCGCATTGAAATATATTAGTGTGCGAATTAAACGTCCATTTTTATACTTACTAATTAATAGTTTATATTAACTCTCCGTTAGTCGCAATATTTAATATACTGTGTTCCCTCTTATATTCGTTAAAAATAGGCTTGCCAGACGTCCCGATTTGACCGGGACAGTCCCGTTTTCAGACAAAATCCCGGTGTCCCGGCCGGTTTACTTCACGTCCCGGTAAAAATTAAATTTGATTATAGATGGCCAAAGAAATCTAAATATAATTAACTGTGAAGGATTATTTAGGATAATTACTTTATCATTTATTTCACTGTACTGTACGAAAAGTGAAAACTATAGAAGAGTGATGGTCTGCTAATAAATAATATTGTCATCGTATCGTCTTGTCTCGCCAATCGTGACCATGCCTTCTGCTTACCTGGGACATCAGCACCAGTTGAGAGAGTATTTTCTTTGATGAACAACGCATGGACTGATGATAGGGGTTTGATGAAGGAATCTACAGTTAAAGGCTTCATGACATGTAAAATTAATATCGGAATAGCTTGTGAATATTTTTACAACACGATTAAAAACAAAAAAGACTTTCTAAAAAAAAAGTCCCTGCCAATGAAAAGTACATGTAAATATTGTTCAAATTTTTATCCCTCATTCAAAGTGTTTCTTCTTACTTAAGTAACTTATAAATATTAACATGTAAGAAATAAAATGTTTAAATTTTTATGCTTGTGTCATTTATTATTACCCCTGGTTTAGGTTCCTAATCAGTAACCATTTATTCATATCATTGAGAATAAACTATCCTCTAAAACACTCTAAAAACCCGCCAAGGGTGTGTACCCTTGAATACCCGCGACGCTGGGGGGCATTCTGGTGTCCCGGTTGAACATTTCAGAAATCTGGCAAGCCTAGTTAAAAATGAACATTTGTTTGATTGTGATTTTCAAAACTATGGCGTCGTGAAATGCAAGCGAAGCGAGAAATCCAGTCCAGAGTACAAATGTGTATAGTGGCTAACGGAGAGCATTTTGAGCAATATAAATAAATGATCCAGAAGACTGGGACGTGTCTCAATTTCTTTATTCCACTCTTTATCACATGACAATTTTCGAAATCGTGACCAAACAAATATTCATTTTTTGCATTCTGTTTTGAGTATTAATGTGCGCAAGGTATCTTTTCGTACTAAATCGAGAATGCTCTACAACTTTCTAATTCACTTTTTTCTCGTATCTTTCACCGTTTACGAGATAGGACAGCTAATTCCAAAATTTGAGGATAGATGGCGTTGTAAGTTGTCTCATCGAGTAGCGCATAGCGTTTTTACTATACTTAGACACCAACTTTATGGCTTTAGCTGTCACCGTTTAGAAGTTAGGGGGAGGGGTGTAACGGATATAAGTGGGAACCCTGTAAACGCATTCACTCTGCATCTATTAGCTGTTTTTAGCCCATTGCGATTTGAATTTTTTTTTACAGAACACTCATCAGCACTTTTTAGCACACTAAAAAAATGTGTTTTTTAAAAAAACTGTTTTTATTTAATCTATTCAGGATATTCTTCCCCCGCACCACGAGTACGCAGATGAGAAGCCGCCGGATAAGTAAGCCGATGCCTCCGTCAGGAGCGGTCGGGCAGTGGTCGGTGATGTCTACCAGGATTCCGGCCACAGTGCTCGAGCCATTACAGCGGTTGTCAGTCATAGGTCCCTGGATGCGTAGGCAGGACAGGGGATAACACGGTTAAAGTTATTCAGGATATTCTAATGAAATTTGTAACTAAATTCCAATAATAATAATAATTGCGGTATCTCTGCTTCGAGACTATCCGGCAGATCTGCCGAGAGAAAGGGGGATACGAATAATAGTCGTCGCGACGCTAATACGGAAACTGAGGGTGAAGTCCTAGTGGCCATCACCGGTCTCGGTCCAACTCCTTACACAGAAGGTACGTCCCGTCATCGGAGTGGAGGCAACTCAACTATTGTATCCAATAAGGAAGCGAGAACCCACCTACTTATCCGGCGGCTTCTCGTCCACGTATTCCTGGTGTCCCCCCCGGGTATAAGAAGTAAGGATAAATAAAAATGCAAATTAATATTTTACCGTTAGTGTGGTTAACCCTCCGCGTATGGCTCAGTTTATATACTTTCCGGTCCTGAAATAAGGGGCGATTTTTTAATATTTTCTTTATCTGCATATGTTACAATTCACATCTTCATCAGTTGTTTAAAAATAATACAAGAATTTTAATAGCTTTTACGTTTTCAAAAAGTATATAATACGGCGCCCGCTATTTCAGCGGGCAGGGTTTATAAGTGAAAAAATTCATGCGATATTTTTATTTTCAGATGAATATAATTTTTAAATATTTTGTCCCGAAAACTGTTACAGAAATTTTGTAATAAAACAGAAAAAAATAAAAGAAAGCGATCAGTTTTACTTTCCGATGAGTCTTCACTACCATTATTACTGCCCAGATTTATGGAATAATCCGAATCCGAATCACTATCTTCATAATCAAGATATTTCCGTTTGTTATTCCCACATATAATGCCGCTGACACTCGGCAAATCCATATCTTTCATAAATGCTTATCGCGCGAAAGAAAAACAAAAAACATGCAAACTCACAAAAAAACGCGGGAAAAAAATCAAGCAAGAGAAAAGAAATTCCTGAACCCTCTAGTGCCATCTAGCAGCGAAAATAAGCATCAAATGATGTTTTTTAACCTACACGGGGAAATAACGGGATCAGTATTGAAACAAGGGGAAAAAATTCTTCGCCCCCGATTTTCACGTGACCCGTAGACGGGGACGAAACTGATACCCCGCTCAAATCGCGGGAGCCGTATGCGGAGGGTTAATTCAGTTATTTCATGAAATAACTGATAAAGTGAGTGTAATAAATTAACTGACCATGATCAGCTATTTCATGAATTAACTAGGTATTCTATGAAATACTGAATTATATACTTTGTCGATAACATAATATACCGTTTCCGTTTTTAAACTCAAAAAAAAGAAGAAGAAAGAAATGTAGCAATGGAGTATGTCAACTTTAATTAGAGCAAATAAAATTTTTTGAATGGATGAAACTTTTAAATTATGTTGTAAAACTCGTTTTTAAAATGAATTAAAAGCTTTTTCTTAAAAGCATTTAAAATGAGTTACATAGATCGTTTCTTTTTCAGCAGTATTTTTGAAATTTCATTACTACAAAATGATTACTGTTACCTACAGAAAACATGTTTATCTTGAAAGAATATGAAGCAATGAACTGATTCTTCTAATCCGTTCAGCAACAAGATCTTAATTGTTAAATTTTGTCTCACTATTGCTTGAACCGTCTGTTTAGTTGTTCATTTTAATCGCTCTGTTTGCGTTTGTGCGAATTGATGTGATAAAAAACCATCTAAAAGAAAGTGATACAATTTCGAAGATTATGGCTAAACGATTATTGGCTTGCTGTTTTCCCCTGCCGTGGTTTCGCAGTGCGAAAAAGAAGGATGCTGCTACTCAAGCAGACGGAACTAATTTTTATGCTAGCAACGCCACTGAAAATTCTGAATCAGCTAACGAGAAATGTCCAAATATTTCCGCAGAAACAAACCTATTCGCAAATATGTTCATCAACCCTTATTCCAATACAGAAGGATTATTTCCGAACCCAATTTTGGGAGATGGATTAATGGATGAATTTAGTTTTTAGTTTAGTTTTAGTTATATTAACGTCCCGTTTTGAAGCAACACGAGGGCTATTTTGGGACGGACCTCGTAATTTTGAACCTCGGTCAGATGACGAGGACTACACCTGAGCTGGCACCCCCCTCTCCAAACTTCTACGCCACACCAACGGGATGGATGAATTTAAAAATCCTTTTCTGGAGAAAAATGAAAAATTGCTGTTGATGAGTACCGGGCAATCATGGATTCCGCTGCTATCCTCAAATCCCTTCTTCGATGATTGCGTTGCTGATGGCACTTACATTCTAAACCCATCCGACGATCCTATGAAAAATGTGCCACAGTCCCCAATGGAATATAAGATTCATTGCCAAGAATGGGTGCGAAAGCACAGAGAATATCACCTTAAAAAGTTGAGATCTTTCTCCATTTAGAAATGATCAGATGATATTCTTCTTTTGTATCTGAGTAGTTTGACTTGAATTTCTTTGAACATCAAATTTTTCTGCGGTTCTTTTATTAAATAATTAAATATCTTGCATTATTACTTTCTCGTATACGAAGTATACAAAGAGAAAGTATTGTAATCGTCAAAAAAATCGAACTCGAGATTTTGACGAATCTCCACGTTTGAGACCTCCCTGAGTCCGAAAAACACAATTCGGGAATTATGTCTGTGTGTGTCTGTCTGTGAACACGATAACTCGAAAACTATTAGAGCTACGGGGATGAAATTTGGTACGTGGTCTTTAAATATAATTTGTAGGTTTCTATCAAATTTTGGACAAAATCCGTCAACGGGAAGTCTGTCTGTCTGTATGTCCGCGGTCATGCGAACACTATAACTCAAAAACTTGAATAGCTAGATGGATAAAATTTGGTACACAGTTTTATCGTCATGAATGTAGGCCCGTATTAAATTTTGGGCCAAATCCGTCAAAAAGGGGCGTTCAAATTGCATATTCAATTTCTTTTAATCCGATTCTCATGCGCAAAGTACTGGTAGCAATCTGTTATTGTTGTAAATTTTATTTACAACAATAAATAATGTTCTCAAACATGAATTGTAACAATTTTTTTATTGTTGTAAATAAAATTCAAACCGATCTCATTATTTCAGCAAATCTTTTATTTACGAGCTTTTGCAATTGTTACGATTGTGGTAGTATAAATTGTTTTCTTGGGAATTCAATTCCAAAGCAGAATTTTCGCTTTAGTATTCATTTCAATGCCTATTTTATCTCACCTGCTTCAAAGTAATATTTTTTGAAACGTGGCAACAGATATTTGATTTCAGGTTTGTTGGTTTGTTTCACTTTCTCGTATACGAAGTATACAAATTGTATTGTAATCGTCAAAAAAAATTCGAACTCGAGATTTTGACGAATCTCCACTTAGAAAGTATACGAGAAAGTTTAGGGGAGACCACTCCCGCTGGTTTCCTACAATAGCTTCATGTTCAGTTTTTGCAATAGCCGCGACGATCAATAAAATAGTTTGGTTTCTTTCACCTTTGTTGTCCTTCTTTTAGAATTTCGTGTGTTTATGTAAACTGAATTATTGTAGACTCATTTTACATGTCGTCCATGAAGAATCCATTATCATGGAACATTTTATATTATTCAATTTTGTGTTTCGATTGGATTTACAAAGGCCGTTCACTCAAATTTATTCAAATTAAAATCAAGTATTGCTTAAATTTTGGAATATTATTCTAATAACATTCCTAATTAATTACTCTTTGAAAGTTTTATATTATATTGTTTTATAAGTCTAAAGAAAAAATGGTTGCTTTATAATTTAAAACCTATTATTAAAGAGTATTTAGATTGAGTTAAAAAAAGTTTTGCCTTTTTTTTACTATTCACAGTATAAAATTACTATTAAATTTTAATTTTGCATTTTTTATATGCAATTACGAAAATCAACTTTCGTGCAAGTGATCCACAGTTAAATGTTTTTGTTTCTTAAAATTGCTTAGATAGAGATTAAATTAAGATAAATAAAAATATCTGGTTTTGAAAGTTGCAGAGGAGGAAAGGGAGTTCTGATATTGCATTGCCCAAGGGCCTCTAGATGGCTTAATCCAGCCCTGGGCTCTGAGGATGGCCTACCGGCCCAGGATAAGGAAAAATAAATTTTTCCTATTTTCAAGAATGTTTTATCTTTATTCATAGGAAATGGAACCCGTATGAGTTTAACTATATTTTTACACTAGCCGCCTTCGGAGACCAGCTTGTTAGCCAGGAATATAATTTCAATTCAATCTCTTGTGTATAATTTGATGGTTCCCTTAACAAAGTAATTTTAAATTCCAAATCGTGATAGGCATTTAACTCATGTTCTTTCAGTAGGCTTCCAGCCATTCTGTTCGTTGTCTACATGAATGTTCTCAATGGAGTCCAGTAACTGTCTGTGTCATGTATCATTCAATGGCTCCATCTTCGCTTTCTTATTCCTCGTGCAAAATATGCATTCTATTATTTCAACATTAAAATGGCGCCGCACATTTTATGGCAAGCCACATGTTAGCTGGATTAAAACATGCTGAGAAAAGAATGAAAACATAGGATCCATAAACATTAAGCTTACTGGATATATTTCTTAATATATGTAATATCTCAGAGAGCTTGGTTTACAGATCCCACAAAAAATTTGATGAAATAAAATATGAAAGCAAAAGGTATTAGGATGTTACATCAGCTTTCAAAAACGAGAGAGAGACACGCAATTAAATATTTGCTTAAACAATGAGAACGGTTTGAATTGCGTTGCAACAATGAAAAGTATTGTTGTAATTATGCCAAAAAATATTTTAAAAGTTTATTAAAATTATAGAAAAACATTAAGGCAACTTAATTAATATAATTGAAAAGATTATTTTTTGCGCTTTCAGATGGTGTAAAAATGATTTTTGTGCTGCAATGTTTTCGAAAATTATTAAGGAAAAACACAGAATTTTGTTTAATTTTTGATTAATTAAAACGAATTAAAATTTCCAAAAAAAGAGCTCCGAGAGGCACATTCCCACCCTCCAAAGTATGTTTGTGCTAAATTTCGTAGCTCTGGGGCCAGAGGTCTGGCCTGTAGAGCGCCAACACACACATTCTCCTTTATTATTAGTAGAGATGTATTTTCACTAGATATAAAATTGCACATTCTCAATATGTTAATCTAAATTACAGAAGATGGCTAGAAGTCAGATTTTCGTTAAATACGTAAACGTGACTGGAAGAAAGAGTTCCGTCCGCTGGTTAGTGACCACCAATCCAGATTTCAAGTGGCGACACACCCTGCTTCATTGCCCAATCAAAAGTCGTGTGTGTGTTGAGACTTGTTTATTTACTGTTAGTAGATATTTGTTTTTATGAGGAGGGATGGCGTCTGAGTGTATGTGGGAGGGTCCGAATGCCGGTACTTTGTCCCAGGGCTCAGGGGAATGTAATTGATGCGAATTTCGAAATCAAAATTTTTGGCCATCCCAGAATCCCAGGTAAGCATAGACAAAGGATGAAATCCCTTGTGTTGTAGATCCTAAAAGGTAAAATGACGAAATATACTGATAATTTAGTGCATTTAAGGATTGTACGTAGGTGTAGTGTCGTATGTTAGGGCTCAAATATATTTACTTATTTCCGTTATTGATTGTTGCCATCCTTCAAGCCTCTCTCATTTACTTCTCTGTGAATACATACTCATTAGTATGCCTTCACAATAATAATATGATAGTATATGATAATATCAGTACTAGTCTACTAAAAAGTCTACTTCGTTCAAAAATTCCGGAAATTTAAAAATATTTTCCAATTGTTAATGAAATAAGCCACTTCCCGCAGAAAAAGAGTATTATGTGGCCGACTGATCAGAACCGGTTTCATCCAGTTCAGATACGTACAGCGCACGCGCGTGGCTCGTGATTACAGGCATTCAAATTTTCCAATCGTGGGAAAGGCAAAGACGTGGGTGCTCCACCACGTTAAGGCGACGACTCACAGGTCCCTCTTGATGTCATATTACCTGACAACACGCCACATCCTGATACTTCTACAATAGCTTATTCCCCTGATCTCGCTCCATGCGACTTTTTTCTCGGATGAAGAATTTGCTTAAGGGGAAACGATTCTCAAGTTCCAAAGACGTGCAGCAACGAAGGCACTAAAGGAGGCTTATAATCCACATTTACATCTTTCTATGGACGATGGTAAAAATGTGCGATTGCACTGGGAACAGGGCTACTTCGAGGGAAACGCCAAATAAACAGGCTCCATCTGTATTCCTTCTTCAGCAATAAAATAAGTTCCGAAACTTATTGAACGTAGTATTATAATTAATTTTAGTAGCAGTAATTAATTTCTTTTATTTGAAACAATTTTCCAATTTAGAAATAAAATTTGAAAAACAATGTGCATAAAAAGTTAATATACATAAATCACATATTATCATAGTTCTCCAGTAAATCGAATAAAAGTGTTAAAAAGCTTTATTTCAAAATAGTTATAACGAGTTGAAGATACAAAACCAGCATTTCATTTGAAAATCATCCTAGTATGCTATCTCTGATGGCTAAAAAAAAATTTTTCTTCAAGACTTTGCACTTTTTCTTCTTATTCGTCACCATCGACTTTTTTTCCGAATATTTTCAAACTATATCTGGAAGTTTCTTCCACTGCTTCATTGGCTGTGAAGCTCCTCAACACGATCAAATACGTGATTCGCTATCGTCTAAGAAAACTCCATCTGGAAAGAAAAAGACAATTATTACTCAAACGGACTGAAGTAAAATGTGGGGACTTTCAGTGACAATACTGGAGAGGCGCATATTTACGGAGTTCATAGTAGGGAATGAGGTCGCTTCTTATTGGCTCTCAGCGTCACGGGACTTAGCTTGGTTCTAAATGACGTCGCGAAACTAAACAGTACTTACCAATGCTGAAGGTTCGTCCTTTATTTGTTTTATTATAAAAATGCATTCATCATTTTCTTGAGAAACATTCAAATAATCATAATTAGAAGGTAGTTTTGATTTCTAAATGATGCGATAGCAGAGGACAAAATAAAAATTAAAATCCCGCCTAAACGCGGTCTATGACACCATTAAGAAGCAATCCATATCACGTGATGCTGAGAGCCAGTGAGAAGCAACCTCATTTCCTACTATGCTACTGAGACTGCCATTTTCTAGTGCGGTTCCTTTTAGTTCACAACATCAGTAACAGCAAGTCACGTGACGCTGAGAGCCAGCGAGAAGCAACCTCATTCCCTACTATGCTACTGAGACTGCCATTTTCCAATGCGGTTCCTTTTAGTTCATAACATCAGTAACAGAAAGCCAAGTCATGTGACGCTGAAAGCCAGTGAGAAGCAACCTCATTCCCTACTATGTTACTGAGACTGCCATTTTCCAATGTGGTTCCTTTCAGTAACAGCAAGCCAAGTCACGTGACACTGAGAACCAGTGAGAAGCAACCTCATTCCCTACTATGCTACTGAGACTGCCATTTTCCAAAGCGGTTCCTTTTAGTTCATAACATCAGTCAAGAAAATCTACCGATTAATTACAGTGACGTCGTGATGCTAAGTGGCGCCCTGCTCTATTAGCACAAATATACTGTAAGGTATTTTTCTGGTGTTGTTCTACAAGATGACCGAATCAAATGTCTTTAATTTGAACAGTCAATTTAAAAAAATCTATTAGCGATATTAGGCACATTTGGCTGTTCTAGATTTTGGCGACAATTTTTATTTTTCGCGTATATACGAAAACTGAGGCTGTATGCGTACAAAATGCAGATTGTACAGAAACTCCCGCAGCGTGTTGCATTTGCTGCGGATATATTATCTTGCATCGAAAATGAACACGATTTTCTAAACAGCATCATTTTCTCAGATGAAGCAACATTTCATGTAAGCAACAAAGTGAATATAAGCACAACTGCAGAATTCGGGGCTCAGAAAATCCCCAGGCAGTACAGGAAGTGGAAAGAAACAGTCCAAAAATCGATGCTTGGCGTGCTCTTTTACATGATACAGTCATAGGACCATTTTTCTTTGCTGAGACTTCTGTGACGGCAAACATTTATCTGAACACGTTGCAAATTTACGCAATACCCCAAATGCAGCATTTACAACCCACTGTTATCTTCCAACAAGAATCGAATGTTCGAACATTTTGCTGGAACAGGACTACCGGCTGGATATCCTCAGGGCTACTGAGGGGGCCCACTTGGAAGTGCACTGATTTTTTTTAATAAAAACTTTGTGAGTACTGTTTTCTAATCTTACATTTTTCTTATGCTTTTTAACTTTCTGTTAAGTATAGCGACCTCTCCAACATGGGGACATTTGATTCGGACACCCTGTATATTCTGAAAGATATTTCGTATTTCATTGAAGATAGCAATATTGTGAGCATCTTCTCCTATAGGGCGCGGAATTATTTTTTTTTCCTTCTTAGTCATATTTGGCTTGAAAAAGTGAGAGCAAACGCATAAAGTTTCGTCTCCATAGCGCCAAGGGGTATCTATGCCTAGGGGTTCTATCTAAGGAGGTTCTGTTAAGTATAGCGACCTAGCTAGCAGGACAGTTCGGACACCCTGTATATTCTGAAAGATATTTCATTGAAAGTATATTGTAATATTGTAGGCATCTTCTCTATGGTGCGCAGAATTGTTTTCTTTCCTAGTCATATTTGGCGAAAAGTGAGAATAAACGCACTATAAGTTTTGTCTCCATGGCGCCAAGGAGAATAAATCTTGCCTCCCCGGCGCTGCGCTGCTTGATTAATTAACAAAGCAATTGATGAAAATCAAAACTGTGATTTTATTATTTTGTCGAATTTAATTGATTGGTAATTTATAATTAGTTATTTAATTTGAAATATTCTGGTTGATAATACAAAGCTTGCTGTTTCAATGGTTTGACAAGAATGACATATTTACAATACTCGAATCAGTTTGCGCAGTATAAAATAAAAATTTAAAAGGAAATATGTTGTTTGAAACGATTTTTTAGATTTTTATTTATTTAAAATATATTTAAAACTTATTTTAAATTCCTTTAAAATTTATTTGAAAAATATATTAAAATTAATTTTAAAACAAATGCATATCAAATCCAGTACGGCCGGGATATACTGAACCAGCTGTAACAACAAATGGTCTGACCAAACTCACATGTAACTTAATGTATTTTCAAATGCTTTGTAACGAACTTCAAAAGCAGGAATTTGGACATGAACAAAAAATTCGATTTTTCTTTTTTTGCTTCGTCTGTCCCAGAATCATCTGCCGTCTCGTTCCGTGGAGAATTTTACTCCACCAGCTGGCTACAATAGCCTCACTTACTTGAAATACTATCACCGGATATCCCTTACCTCAAGGGAAAACCGTATTAACAGCTACCACCACCCACTGATGGTCATTTTCCAGTCCATCACCCAGTGTGACAATCGGCAGGTCGACAAAGGAACAGTTATCGCTGACCATAACTCCTTTTGTTCTCGGGAAGAATGCGCATCTCCCTTGTGTCTGACAAAACTGGTAAGATATGGTACATCTGTCTCAGCACATTCTTTTACTGCTTTAGTTCCATTTGCTGAATATCACTTGGTTGTTGACATCACGTGGTTCGTGAATTAGTGTTGAAGTAAGGCGGAAAGCGTTTTCCGGTCGAGAATAAAATGAATATGATTACGGGGAATAGAAAACGGTGATGATCAATCTGCTGTTTGCAGATACGGTGAAACATCTCTGAGCGGCCACCCTCCGTTCGAAAAATTGGCCGCTCAGAGGGGTAGCCCCAACTCCTGAAGGGTTTTCGTTACAATTACAGATAATTGTATATAATACATAATATAAACAACTTACTTGTGCTGTTGCGTTGACACGCAAAAAGATGTATTTG